>PVKA01004945.1:52500-94552 GCA_004027165.1 Ctenomys sociabilis | reverse complement strand
GCTTGAACTCGACACCACAATCCAACACAGTCCAGCATTCTACAACCATAGTGAGTTATTCAAAGAAATTGTCGACCATATCCATTTACAGCTCAGCTTAATATTATGGGCTCACGATGTATACTTCATTTTTATACTTTTCTGCTGGATGGTTAAGACCTAGGTAGATCAAGACTTATATACCAACACATGAACTTTACATTTCCTATGTGGTCATTGAAGTCCTCTCAGGGTTTATCTTGCAGTCCTGTATCTTATTCTGTAGTTCCTTTGTCTGTGTTATCCATGTAGATGAGTCACGGCCAATGCTTGACCAGATTGCTCTCTGTGAGAGCTTGAGAGAAAGTTTTCTCTTCATGTGACTCTCCCCAGGCACACTTTAGAACTTCAATCTCTTTCCTCTGTGGCTCCATAATCTCCTTGTTCAGAAAATTTGGAGCTCACCTGTGTTCTCTCATTTCCTGATCAGCCAAGATGCATTCCTGAGCAGGGGATCTGGGAGGAGGCTTCTGCCTGGCAGGTCAGCACACTCAGAGTTCTGCAGAAGGATAAACTAAGCACCTCCTCCTACACAGGAGTTCCTCCTCCCTCTCAAATACAGTACTACTACTGGCTTCCTGGGGAACAGTCACCCTTCTTTGTCTCTCAGATTTTCTGACTCTCCCCATGTGTGGATCTATGAAGCTTTGCAATAAACAAAAGGTAGCCTACATGTTGGAAGTGTATGCTACCAGCAAGCTGAGCAGGATGTGGAAAAACAACTTGCCACATAAAAGACTAATGACCCATAATGTTGGCAAAGGTTCAGGAAGATGGGTATTGTCATAGCCACTAATTAGTGGAAGTATAAACTGATCTAACTTTTCACATGGGGAGGAGGGAAGGAGTATAATTAACCAACATATAGCAAGAGCTTTGACACTGTGATTCCACTGCTAATTGAATAGTCAAAATTATTTCTATAGATTGTCATGATACAAAGATGTTCATTGCAGTAGTGCTTACAATGGTGCTGATTTGCAAATAATTCAAATAGCTAATAATAAGGAATACATCAACTATATATCCACAGAAATGAACACTAGGGAAGTATTTTTTAAGATGCTGAAGAAGGATACTGACAAAATACAAATAGATTTATGACTTTATCTTGGGTAACAAAACTATACAAATATATAAATATATGTCAGACAGGAGGAAAATACCCTGATATATTAGCAATGAATACCTTTAGTAGCAGTTCTGATGGTTCTAAATGATACCCTTTTTTCTTCAGTAGATTTTTTTATCTTTTCTATAACAAACATACATTATAATCAGAAAACAATGACAACCACGTGAACAAAAGTACTATTTTCTCCTCTCCAAGTTTCTGGACCAAATAAGATGAGCTTGTTCCAGGGGTCCTTCTTCAACCCTGACCCCTTTGGCCTAGAGAGGGTCATATTATCTGGTTCCCCCTAGCCTCAGCCACTCCAGGACAACATAAGGTCAGACCTGACTGAGCCTGGTGGGCCAGGTGGACAAAGCTGGCCTGACCTTGATTTCTTGCAGCCCTGCACACCCAGGAGCCTTTCAAAGCCTCCTGTTAACAGGCTTTACTCCTGTCTATTAGGTCACTGCAGATTGATTCATCTCACTTCGCTGTGGTTTACAATTTGCAGTTCTTGACCCTTACATCTTCCCCTGGTGCTGGAGCCATGGTTTTGCAATGCCAACAAACCAATGGCAGAAGCAGTCCGTCAGCCATAAGCCTTGGATCCCAGTGGCCTCCCCAGAAGGTTCCTTGCTCTCTCAGCTCCTATCTCCTTCCGACCAATGCACACGCATGCACACACATGCATATCTGCTTCTTCAAGGAGTACTAACCAAGATAGATGGCAAAGGGAAAAGCAGGCAGGGATTTAGCTAATGGGAATTCAATTTTGTACAACGGAAGTCTTTATCTCTTGTCTGACCACAGCATAAGCGGCTCATTTCAAGAGCCCACCAAGTCTGGGATGTTATACTCTGTCTTCAGTGTGGAGCAGGGAGCTCAGAATTTCTGTCCCAGATTACCATGCTGGATGAAATAAAAATCCTAGAGGCTTGAGCATCTGATTTAAAGCAAAATAATCCTTTTTATAAACCATGTTAGCAGAAGATGCTCTGGGGAGTCACCACAGCTCTGTCTGTCCTGCTGCCCTTCACTGCCAATCATGAAAACCCAAACATTTTCTCTATTCAACCTCCAGGGCCTTTGGCCACTTGGTACCCATAGACACATCTATCCAATTTCTCATTTTTCCTCAACATGGATTCTATCCACAAAACCCATTTGCTCTACTCCTTTCTTCCTTTTCCAATTGCTTCTTTCCTGCTCCCTTCCCAATGGGAACAACTGGACACAGAAGGAAGAAACCCATTCCCATCCTGGCTTTTCCATTCATTTTTGAAACCTTAAGCCAGTCTTAAACCTCCTTGAGCTCATTTCCTGATCTGAAGGAAAATCTAGGGGCTTGATTGCAGCATTTAAATATCTTTCAATGGTCCCATTCTAGAGCATTTCTTTTCTTTAATTTTTTCTTACTACACAGTTTGGACTAACAGTGATCCTCCTGTCTCAGCCTCCCCAGCACTGAGATTACAGGCATGCACCACCATGCCTGGTTTCAGGGCCTGCACAGCACTCCCAGGGTCCAGGGGTTGGCACAGCATGCAGTACCAAGGACCAAACTCAGGACCTTGACAGGCAGGAGCTTAGACCACCAAGTTATCTCCCAGTCCTCTGCCACATCTCCTTCTGCATGAGCCCACCCCAAGTCTGTCAACAACATGTGCCTCCTCAGCCCCACACGCACAGGGGGAAGAGGCTATGCAAGCTGGTCCACATGTTCTTTGTCAGCTTGCTCAAAGCCTGTGTCTGGCTCTTTGCTTCTTTTCCTTGTCCTGTGCAGTACAAAATACCTTTGGAACAATGGCTGTGTTTCTTCACAACGTCCTGACACCGTGTTCAGAACACAGGAAACAGCCAGGGAAGGTTGTTAGTTCTCTGACTAATGCCTACCCCTCAGGCAGACTGGAAAAGGGACTCATTTAAATTTGGTTTCCCTGCCAGAATTGTCAGGCCTCAGTGGCCTTGGGAAATCACCAAGGAGGAAAATCACCATTTATCCTAAAAACTCTGCAATCTGCAAGGGCTGCCAGGGTCTCCAGCCCTCACGTGGCAGCAGGAATCCCTGTCCTGTGACCTTCCTGGGAAGATGTGATTCCTGGAGAAGGGTGGCCCTCTGCTCTCTGATGAGTGGCCAGCAGGGACTGCGGGACCTGTGTGTACCGGAGCCTGTACTCCCCACCTCTGCAAGGCTGGAGAGAAGCCGACCTGGAGGCCAGATGCAGCTGAGACATGTGTGACACTCTGGGGCCGCAGCTCTCTCTGCTGTGTGACCCTTCCCTGCCACTTGACATCTCTGCACCTCATTACTCCATTTCTCTAAAACAGAGCTAACACTTACCTTGTAGTAGGATTACCGTGTGACTTAAATAAAGTCAACCATGTGAAAGTATTTTTTATGTGTTTTAATGTGACTGCTTTATGTTCTTTCACATTTCTTGATTAATACCCAGTAGCACCTGGCCCAATATTATCCTTCTTTTTCTCCATTAGACACCTACTTTTCACAAAGCCACTACCATGAAGCTCATGAATGAGGAAGAAACATTTATTCAGGTACACAGAGTTGGAACTCGCAAAGTATTACCCACTCATACGATGCTATGTGGCATATGGTCATAAGAGACTAAAACAGTCATATTTAGGGTTTTAGTTGTGTGTGAGTTGATCAGACTCTAGGGGTTGTCTGAAAACCTCCTCCTACATGTAACATTTTTCATACAATAGAAAAAGTTCGTAATAATGAACTTACAAGCCAATCTTTGGAACCCTGCTACCTGTAAGTAGGATTCTACCTGGGTTAAATTACCTTCAGAAGCAGCCAATCTGTGCTAGCCTGGTGGACCAATGAGATACTTGCAGATCTCAGCAGGCCTGTATTATCACAAACCCAGGTGTGGTACCTGCCTTACCTACATAGGGAGGAAGGGCTGAGATTAAAGGAAGGATAGCACCACCCTGAGCCTCTCCTTCTGCATATGGAGAGTTCTGCACAGGCTTTCCAGGAACTAAAGCTCTTCTCTTAAAGAGACATCTGCGAAAGACAAATACATTGTGTAGTTCCAGAGGAAATATCTCAGAATACATATCTATTCCTTGGCCAGGAACAGAGCAGCAGATGCTGTAACTTAAAAACAAGCTGGAGGTGGCAGGAGAAAGGATCCAGGTGCCTCCTGGCCAACAGTGGGTTATCCAGTGGCTCTGGGTAGAGCCAAGACTCTTGGAGCCAGAGCAACAGAGCTTGGAGAAGCTAGTGTTCTTTGGCCACCTTCAAGTCCCAGGACATGTGCCCAGCAGCCATGCAACCTCTTGCCTCCCTCCCCAAGGGCCTGGTGGTAATGAAAGGTGTAGCAGTGTGCCTCACTATCTGGACGAGTTGAAGCACATGTCCTTCAGATTTGTATGTTGATGTGTTAACCCCTGGTACCTCAAGGTCACTATGTTTATAGAACAAGTCTTTGTACAGGGCATTAAAGGTAAGGTTTTTTGTTGGTTTGTTTGTTTGTTTGTTTGTGGTACCAGGGATTGAACTCAGGACCCTGCGCTTGCCAGGCAAGCACTGATTCTACTGAGCTATCTCCTCAGCTCCTTTGTAGAGGGAACTAAAGTAAAATGAGGTCACATGGATAAACTCTAAACCAGGACAACTGGCATCCTTGTAAAAACGAGATTTGGACTCAGGCAGGCACACAGATAAGGATAGACAGACAGGGGCATCTGCAAGCTGGAGCGAGGCCTCTGAGGAAACAGCCCTGGCAACAGTGTGACCATGTGCTTGCACTTCCAGAACTACAGGAGAACACATTTCCGCTGTGTCAGCCATGCCATTTATGGTTCTTTCTTATTGCTGTCTAGGAAACAAGTACACCATAGGAAATAGGAGACCCAAATCAGAAAGAGAATAAGATGCATATCCCCAGTCTCCCAGTCAAGCTACCAGCCCAACTTGGATTTCTGAAATATCAACAGGGTCTGGTGCTGGCCCCCAGCCTCACTCTCATACCTTCACTCTCACACAAAGAACTGAGCACCTGGCTCCTGCTACCATCCCAGGCACTGTGGCATCCTTGGGCTACACAGTGCAGTGCCTGCCCCCATCACCTCTGACAGGAGCCACCCCTGCCTACAGAGGCAGGCGCACACTGGCCAAGGGATTAGACAGAGCAGAAAGGAAACAAAATAGACTAAATTCTTGCAGAGCCCTCAATGTCTGATTTCCCAGAACTCTGTGGTGGGGCCCCCATGGGCAGTATGGCTGGGGATCCAGAATTTTCTCCATTCAGTGCCTGATGCCTCTTCACACTCTCCACTCAGCCTGCCAGGCACATAGATTCTGGTTTCTATGGGCCACAGGGCTCCAAGTAACAAGGACAGATACTCCTTTTCTAATCAATGTCTTGCTGGCGGGTGAAACACCTTCAAACCTTTCCTTCCCCTCCCTTATCTACTGGTCTCCACTCTGAGCTGCTTTCCTGTGTTTTCCAACAAATGCTTTTCCCCACCAGTCACAGTGACCTTTCTCAGAAAACCTCGGTTCATTTTTAGTAAGTGCCTTCCATGTGTCCGGCACTGTGCCGGTCACTTGGTTTGCATCATTTCTGGTCCTCATGATCATTCTTTCAGGGAGGAGAGTGATCTCTCCCCTTAAATATGAAAGAGGAGGCCAAGGCTTAGTCAGGAGAAGAAGCTCACCCACAGCTACAGTTGGATGCAGGTTGAGCGAGGACAGAAGCTACTTCGACTGACTCGTTGGCTTTGCACTTTCCACCCAGCTGCCAAGATGAGAAGATACACTGGGAAAGCTCACACATACACACACTGTGAAATGCTCTACGGTGAAAATGGTTACTTTATTCCCAATTCTTATTGGTAATAACTTGGAGACATGAAAAAGGGAGAGAGAGATAAATCTTCAACAAACATGGAAATCCCATGATTTCTAAAAGCAAGATCTGATCTCTAACTTAAAAACCTTCTGTGTCATTGTTTTGCCTGTAGAGAAATTTAAATTCCTTTGGAGACTGGCGCCGCTCCTGGGAGCCTGCTCCAAGAACACTCAGCATCTCTCCTGCAAGGTGTCCAGGCCCACTTCTGCTCCTATAATCCAGCCATCCTTTGATAAGTCTCTGTCTTTCTGCATTGGTCTAAAGCTCCATAGAAAGCACAACCATATAATGCATGTACAAAGGAACATTTTTGGAAGTAGTAGGTAGTGCTGTTACTAATTAGTCCTAAGGGCTGGCCAGATAGCTCAGCAGACTAAAGCAACTGCTCAGGTAGGTGAAGTAACAGGGGTAGAGCGTGCTGAACCAGTGACTGAGACTGGAGGTGGTGCTGTGCACCTGTAATCCCAGTGCTTGGGAGGCTGAAAACAGGAGGACCACTACTGAGTCTGATCTGTGTGGTGAGACCCTGTAGACCCTGTCCTAAATACATAATAATAATAATAATAATAATAATAATAATAATAAACAACTCCTGGACAAGAAGGAAACAGGGGGCATGTGGTCATCCTGTGCAGGCAGCAGGGCCCAACTATCCTTTGCTTATTATTTTAGTCCTAGTATGAAGTACCGTACCAGGTATGTAGCAGACACTCGATAAGTAATTGTGTTGGTTGATTAAAAAACATGTCCCTTGACGATTTCTCACTGCATTGTCCTGTTGTATTTTTCAAGTTTTTCCTACTGCAACTTCCTACATAGCCCATGCCCAGACACACACCAACACCTATTTATTGTCCCCCCCAAATATCCTCCACCCTTTCACACTTCCATACCTCCTGCTCATCATGCTTTCTCCCCTCGCTCTGTACCTAACTAGTCTAGAAGGCTGTCCCCCTCAGATAACTACCCCTTCTTTGGGGCCTTCTTCCAATGGGGCTTGGATGTGCCTCACTCACTACACGTACCTCACTGCCTTGTGATGATGTGTGTGCCTTGTCCCTCATTCGACTGTGACTTGCTCCAGGTCAGACCCCAGGTTTCACTTACCTTCTGCCTGGGGGCCCATCCTGGTGGCATGCATGCAGTAGGCACAGTATAAATGCGAGCTGAAGGACTCCGAAGAGCTTGAGATCCTCCTGGATGCCAACAATCAAGAAAGACTAAAAAGGACTGACCTTGAGCTTGGAAAGAAGGTCATCTATGTTGCTGTGTATGGCAGCTACTCTCTTCTTACATCACATGGTAATGGGCACAAATCAAGCTCAGTATTGATCCAGGACATTGTTACTGTTAGCATCATCCGTCATTTATTTTGATACATCCTTTCATTTTATCCTTCCTGTCTTCTGCCATTAGCCAGTTCCCAGCTATTTGCTCAGTCTTGGTTCCCCACCATTTTTCTTTCCTGTGGGAGCCAGTTGCCTCCCCTGCCTTCTGTCAGCCTGGATGTACTCAAGAAGTCCTTCCCTGACAGGCATCGCTTCCTGGCACTTCCTCATGCCACATTCCTCTAAGCGCCGCTGATAGGCTGCGACTAAATATCCTCGATCCTCCATCTTCCCCTTGGCCAGGCTGTTTATATTCTTTAAAGACCTATCGAGGAATGCCTGTGTTAATATTTACATCCCTGCTTAACTAGGCTGGCCTCTGCTTCCCTGGGCATTGCTTCGACTCCAACAGGATTGAGTTGTGATCTTTCCAAACTGCTCAGTAGCTATTTCCCACTCCGAGCACCAAAGTGTGCTAAGAGCTGGAAGTTGCTTAGTATGCAGCCTGCCAGAGGGCCAGGGTTTGTCCAGCAGAAGATGTGCTGGGCTGAGCCTTATTGCATAGAACACACAGGCTCTGAAACAATCCTGTTTGCAGCAACACTTGGCCACTGATCTGTTTCCACACATGTAAGAAGGAAGTAACAGTATCCCATATGATTGATAGAAGGATTAAGTTCTTTTATAATGTATAAAAGAAATAAGCACACGGTGATTGTTCGCTGTGTGGTATCTACTACGACAAAAGATCAGTGAAACTATGCCTATCATCCATAAGGTGTATATCCTGCTAAACTCTGAGATTAAAGTAAAGGAGATAAAATGAAGATGTAATCCATCCTTTCCTCAAGCCCAAAATCAGAACTCAAAGCAAACTATGATAAGAGCTGCAAGAGATACACATAATTGCACTGGGAGAAAAACAAGTAGCTCTGGGAGGGACAGAGCTGAACTGTAAACCGGACCTGGGAGACTGAGAAGAGCCATTGTTTGCAGTTCTGAGGAGAGAAAACTTTGTGCAAGGGATAATGCATGCAATACTTCATGTAAAATGTCTGAGAGAGGCCAGAGGGTAACAATAGCGCTAACTGATATTGTACTTGCTTCTTGTAAGGCAGACATTGTACAAAACAGCTTCTACCATCATTTAATCTCGAGCACCATGCAAGAGAACTGAATGTTACTAAAACCCTCATTCTACAAATGGCGCTGAGGCTCAGAAAGAGAAGGTGGCTTTCTCAGGGCTGCAAGGCAAGCAGGACTTGACTTTAGGTCTGCCTGGCCCCAAAGCCAGAGATCTTAGTCCCGCCATTGTGTGTGGCAGGGGACACATGTGGGGATTGCGGCTGGTCCAGCTGGAGTTCACGGAGTCCCCATATCCACGTGTGTGTTTATGAATGTGAGTGTATCCGTATAGGGTCACATTCGCTCAGTGCAGGGGAAATGCAAGCCATCAGGCTTGTATGAAACAAGAAGAAAACTCCTGCGGAAGATTCGGGAGCACAGGCCGGGGCCAGTTTCAGTTCTTGCTGTGCACTCAGCCCTGCTAGGCCCCGGGGGTTATTAATAATAGCGATGATCATGCTAATAATGATAGTGGAAAAGCCCCCCAAGGGTAGGTGATGAGCAAGGGCATGCGCTGTGTTCTCTCTGAGAGGAAAAGGCCACTGACTCCCATTTTGCAGGCTTCAGGGCCAGACCTAAGCCTCCAAATTGACTCTGACTTCATAGGAGAGCTCAGCAAATCCTGCAAAAGCAAAATACCTGGAGGAATATCTCTCCTTCTCTAGAGTTTTGGCAAACTTATTATCCCAATCAATATCTGAGTAATTACAATCCCCTGTGATCAAAGGGGGGGTGTTTTTCCCTTTCTTTGGCCTCTTTACAGGGCTCTCTTATCTGGAAAAAGATTTCTTAATCTACTTTCCCTAAATGCCCTGCAGGTGTGCATGCCACTGCAGCCCCAGAATTCCCTGATTGCTTTTATTCTCCTTACCTTTTACCTTACCGGTAGGAATCAGCCTTTTAGCTCAGGTCCCCCCACAGAGCCCCCAAGGAAAAGAGCTGGGTGGGAGCTGGGACTCGGGAATCCCCAAGAGTCGGATGGGAGTCTCTCTTCCCTCTCCATCTAAGAGGAAGCAGGAAAGCCTCAAGGGTGGCATCGGCCTACACTGGCCACCCCTCTTAATCCCTCTGCACCCCGTGCTTCTTCCCACCTTTCCTTCTGTCTCAAGACCCTACAGTTGGCAGTTGGGGAAGGAACTTGTGATGTAGGGGCAGCAGGTTGGAAGAAGAATCAGGAGTTTGAAGGGAATTTTCCCTCAGTCCTCTTAGCTGCCCTTCTGGTCCCTCACTCTTGTACCCTGCAGACATAAGACAGTCTTTTTGTGGCTCTCAGAAGGCCCTTCCCCAAAGGCCTGAAGGCCCATTTTCTCCCTCAGCCTCCTTGTGCCTCCTAAGTAACAAATGTTTCCTTATGTGGGTCAGGGTGGGTCTCCACAGAGCCTGGGTTATCTTGCAAGCCAAAGGAGAGAGGCTGCCCCAGGGCTCACAGCTGCTTACTAAGAGGAGCATAGGGGGCCACAGAAGGAGCTTCGGGGCCCAGCCAAGCTGATGTATGATTTAGTGACCTGGTTCTCTCTGACTCTCAATGATTTAAGAGGTTTCTGCACTCCAGAAACCTAATTACCCCCAGATTTCCATTCCTCTTCTGGGCCTTGCTTCTGAAGAGGCCCTTCCAAGAATGCCACTGGGTTAGAGTCATTACTCTGCCGACCCCTCGCAGAGTCGTTTATTGTATTTTTATGAGGGGAGTGCTGTGCTGCCTAATCCATTTCCATAGAAAGCCTCTGTAGAGGCGGCTCTGGGGCCACGACTGCTGCTGGGGAGGAGCAGCCTAAATGCTAATGTATGTACACACGTGTGTCTGCACACAGGGAGGGCCGTCCACCCACGTGCACATGCGATCTGCAACAGGCTGTGCACTCGTAGACACAGGCAGACACGCCAGCTAGGCACGCGCCACCTGGCCCATTTCAATAAGTGTGCTAGGGGCCATTCTGCTCAGCCCCCTGCCTCCAGGCAGATCTGTTCCAATTTACCCCAGACAGCATGGGTCTCTGCATCTTGGAGACAGGCAATTTCACTGTTCCAGTGGAAGAATTTTCTAGTGTTAACAACCCTCCTCCCATGGAGCATTTTCCTCCTGGAATTCATGATGTTCATGCTGGAAGGGAACTTGGAAATCGCATAGACAAAGCTCCTCATTTCAGGGATGGCAGGACCCAAGAATCTCCATTCTTGGAGCAATTCCTCTTCCCAGTAGGACAGACATCCAGGGTCTAGCAGGAATCGTACACCTTGTGGACTCCTTCACTGAGCTTAGAACAAGGAAGCAGACTTCTGATCGAGCCCAGGTCCTGGTTAGGCTCATCAACTTTTATAAGAGAATGACAATCTTACCCCAGAGTTGACAGATTTCAACCACTGGTATATTTGTAAGGCGTATGGGTCCATATTTAATTGGCAACCCAATAGCAGCATGTCAGGTATTTCACAGGAAATGCAGCCTTAAACTCAAAGCCATATGGTGTCCACCAAAAACCCAGATGAAAGAAACAATGTCAGAACAATTCTCTGAATGTTATGCAGTCCAGCCATCCTTCTAGAAATACTAACAACAGCCCAGGAATGAAGCGGGTTGGCAGCGCGCTGTCTACTGGACCTCACCCCCCATCTCCTGTGACACTGCTGGCTGAGTTGAAGTTGGTCTATGCAGGATAAAGCCCCAGGAGCCACCTCAAGGAGATGGGCTGCATCAGCCACAGGGGCTGGAGGTGTTGCTTACTGTGGAACATAACGCTGCCTTTAGGAAGGTCCCCAGGAAAGGCCCTTGCTTGCAAGCCCAGCCAGAGTTGGCCTTCTTCTGATCAGCCTTTCCGGGTTCTTAAGCCTTCCTTCCCTCTCTCTTTTTTTCCTTTCCTCCCTCCCCCTGCCCTTCCTCCCTCCTATTTATCCTTTCTTGCTTCTATCTTTCTTTCCTTCCTTCCTCTCTCCTTCTCTGCTTCCTCTGTTTTTTTTTTCTTTCCTTCTTTCATTGTGCTCTCTGATCTCATCTGCACTGTAAATTGGGGAACTTTTGGGGTTACCCCACTTAACCCAGCTTCCAGAACCTTGAAACAGGAATTAGGACCTGCCCGTTGGAGGGCTGCAATGCCCATATCGCTGCATTTTTTTCCCTCTCTGGTTTCCTATGATCTTCCCACCTTTGTTCTTCTATTTTCCATTCCTGTTTGTTTCTTACATGTGTTATCGCACTGCAGTGTGTATGTCTGTGTGAGCCACCTTAACTCCACTCTAGCACAAGGCAGGTAGAAGTACATTAATGAATTTATTAATACAGCTCAAACTGTGCTGAATGCAAAGATAATATTTACAAAGGAGTGAATTTACCATGCTGGCACTGAAAGGCCTCCTAGGTGGTGTGGGCCTTGAGCTACATGTCTAAAAAGACATGAAAGAGGTGGAAAGAATAGAACAAAGTGGAGAAAAGCCAAGTTCTGCCCCCTTTTTCAAAATCATCTGCATCTCCTCATTCTTCTCACTACTCCAGTAGAGCCTAACTCTGGTAAATCCAGCTGAAATCTCATAAAATTCATAGAAGGTGAGCACTGGAAGGAATATCTCACCTGGTCCTTTGTTCTAATAAAAATAACGTAAAGACCAGGACAGAACAAATTTGCTTTCTAGACCACTTAGATTAAGGACTGAGTTGAGAACCAGCACCCAAACTTCCTGCAAGTCTGTGCTCAGCCACAAAGCTAAGCAACTACAGGTCCATTGGGAAGCCTGCGTTTTGCACATACATGGCTCTGTACCTGCTGTATTTTGTAATATTGAGGAAGGGTAGATGGAGCTTCCCACTTAGGTAATTTAATACTTCCAGACAATGTTAACAGATATATGACTTTAAGCACCTTGCTTAATCTCAGTGAGCTTTTCCTCCTCTGTAAAACGAAGATGCTAACACTATTATATGAAGAACTGGACAAGTAGGAAACCCTCACCAAAACTAGTGATGGTGGTGGTGGTGGTTACCACCTCTCCTACTTCATAAATGAAAGGTAGCAGCTTACACAAATGTAGTAGTTTGGGCAAGAAAGCATAGCCAAAACCCTGATGTATCTGGCTCAAAGTCTGTATCTTTACCACTTGGAATCCTCAGAGGACTAATAGGCTTAGCCTTTGGGATTTCCCATTTTCCACTCATACCATCTCCACTCCACTTTCTCTGCCTCTTCCCGATCCCACAGGCCACCTCTACCTATGAGCTACCTACATCTTCCCAGACACCAAGTGCCTAAATGGGAACTCCAGCACCAAAATGTCTAAGTGGAGATGGATATTTGAGATCATAACCAAGGGAGGCTGTACCATCTCTATTGGGATCATTCATCTGGGCCAAATTATGTAAGATCCCAAGAAAAATCCAGGAATGCTTCTAGTTCTGGACTACTTAGAGGAGACTCAGTTGAGAGCTGCACATTCATAAATCCCAGCATGTCTGTGCCTTTTGCTGTATCCCACGAAGCTAAGGTTCTGTTAGAAAAGTAATTTCCTGAGGACTTGTTCAGATGAAAGTCTCTAAGGAGTCTATTTCTTTGGCCCAAGCAATGGGCATCTAGATCTTGTTTTAGCAGCTCAAGTAGAAATGGGCTCATCCGGGGTCCTGCCTGAGTCCTTCTTCATATGCTCAAATCTTTGCATTGTGTACCAGCATTGCCCCACTCTTCTGGTCCCTCCCCTCATCTCCCCAGCTCCATCCATCACACAAGAAGAACAATATATTATCTGGTGAGGTGTGTGGAGTGAACAGGGAGGACCATAATAGCACAGGCATTTCTGAGGTTCAGAAGGACCCCTGGTGGTCCTCATAGTCATTAAAGAAGATATGGAACCAAGGGTATGGGTCAGATACTCTTACCTCTGTTTCCATTTTCTCATAGATTGCATCCACTCCCACTTGGCAGAACTTTGGTGTCAGTGGCCAGAGCTCCCTGTAGATGGGCCCACCCAAGGTCAAAAGGTCCTAGGCCAATACACACCATGTCCAAGCAATTCTCAAAGCTAGAGCTTATCTATTTATACAAGAGGCTAAATCTAGTACATTCTTCATGTTGTGTACCCTGCCGCCCAAGGAGGCTCCAGGATGAGCAATTCCCAGGTCTTAGCATGCTATGGTGGAAATAGCTACCAGGTAGTTTAGAAAGAGTATCACTCCATTCTGCTGGAGTAAAAGGAAAAATGTCCAATCCATCAGAGAGAGACCTGGCTAGGTAGATGGAAATCACAGTGCAGAATTAGGCCAAAGGTTTTCAAAAAATATAAAAAGCCAGGCCAAAGCAAAGAGGAACAAACCAAGAAATCCAGCAGCAGTCATCACCCTAACTCACACTACACACAAAATGAACCCAGCATGAGACAGAAACCTAGGCATGAAACATAAATCTACCTATAGAACTTTTAGGAAGAAGTAAAAGACAAGACTGTGTGAGCTTCACCTAGGCATACGTTTCTTAGCTACAATGCCAAAATAATCATCCACTGAAGTTTCAAGACCAGCAAATGCTAGAAATTTCTCTTGAAAGAACTAACTGGCATATCATAGACTTGAGAGAAAATAGTTCCAAAGCTCACATCTGGTAAAGAACTTGAACCCAAAATACAAAAATAATCTTTAAAACTCAACAATAAGATATTGAGGCCAGGCCTGGTATCATATGCTTGTAATCCTGACTACCCCAAGTTCGAGGCCAGCTTGACCTATAGAGTGAGATCCTATATCCATAAAACAAAACAAAATTCCCCAATAAAGATTGACCTTTTCAGAAAAAAAATAAATGATAAACATGTCACTGACAAAAACACATAGCAAATAATCACATTGAAAAGATATTCAACATTAGAAATTTAAAAAATACAAATTAAAACTATAATAAGATATATTGCATACCTATTAGCATGGCTAAAATTCAAAGAAATAAACGTTGAACAATACTACGTGCTAGGAGAGATATGAAACAACTGGCACTCTGCGGCAGAGTAGGTGAGAATGGAAAATATAGCCATTTGGGAAGACAGTTTGGTAATTTCTCAGAAATTTTAAACAAATACTTATATGACTTCACAATTGCAGTCTAAGTGTTTATAATGTCAAACGAACTTACCCTCCCTTCAACCCTGTATGTGAGTGTTCATAGATACCTTATTCATACTAACCAACAGCCGAAAACAACATCACAGTCCTTCATCTAGTGAACGGAAAAACTGTAGCATGTTGTGCAAGAGGGTTCTACACATCAACAAAATGAAGTGAACTACTGATGTATAGAACATGGATAAATCTCAGATTTATTGTTCTAAGTGAAAGAAGGACACATAAGATATTCTGAGAAAAGCAAACCATAGGAACAGAAAGCAGATTAGAGATTGCCACGGGTAGGAAGGGGGAAATTGTTGAATGAGGAGGAATGAACATAAGGGGATTTGGAGGAATTATTCTACGTCTTCATTGCGGTAGTGATTACATGACTGTGGATTTCTCAAGGCTCTTGTAACTACACACTAAGTAGGGTTAATTTTACTGTTAGTTATATCTCAATTATTTTAAAACTGTGAGAAGTCTTTGTTCTTAACAATATGTACTCAAAGTTGCTGTCCATATTTTATACATGAGCAGTGAAAGAACAAAGGCATCCATTAACTTACTCATTGTTGTAGTCAGTTTGCAAGAGAATAGATTCAATACAGGACACACCACTTATAGAATTATTTTATAATATTCACACAGAAAATCAAGTGTAAAAAGAAAAAAAAAATCAAGTGTAAAAGAGTGAAGAGATCTGTCTTCATAGTCAAGGCTGGAGGGCTGCAATGGAAGGCACAGAGCCCACACCAGCGTCCTCCATGAGTCCAGCCTGTGCATCAAGAAGGCCCAATGGCCGGTGCTAGAAGCTTCACCCTGCCTTGTGCTGCAAGGCTGAGGGCTCGTCACTAGTCACTAGCGCCAGGAAGCGACCCCCAAGGCAAATTCCAGAGTTCTTCTGAAGAGAACAGCAGCGAACCTGGGTGACAGTGAGGAGCCAAGCTCCTCCTCCCAGGACGTCGGCAGCGGCAAGCTTCTCCAGGAGAACTGGCAGTGTGAGATCTTCCCTCCCTGTTCTTGTAGGCCATTGTAGCAGCAATCCTCAGGCGGATCAGCTGGGCTTTCCCATTTAAATTGTGTATCAGTCACTCCGCCACAGCCGTGGTCCCAGAGTCAGTTGCGCGGAGCTGTGACTGGGATCCCGCCCTGGAGTGCGGGATTTCAGCCACCAGACTGCTCTATTGCTTCTCACTTTTGAGACTCTTTTTATTCCTGAATATATTTTGGCTCATTCATTCGACATAAACCAAAAGGAAGGTTAGTCTCTAAGTCGTAAGTATCCAATTTGTGTTTCAAACACAGAAGAAAAATTGCCTAATTGTACTATATTCTTAAAGCCATTCAAACTATAAAAGACTAAGAAAGCAAACAAAGTCCTTTGGCATCTCTTCTGTCTCTACTCATTCCTCCACTCTAGACCATTGTTTTCTCAGATGCTGAGGATCGCATTTCCAGCCTTGCACATGTAAGCAGCGCTCTAGTACTAAGCTCCAGCCCCAGCCCCACTAGGCGTAAACTTGCTGGCATCTGTTGGCCTGCAAGTATGTGGTTATACAGTTACATCATATGTTTTTCGAATCTCTGGCCTGATCCATACTGTAGGCTCTGCACTCTTCACAGGAGAAAAATTAGCTGTAGAAAAAAAACCCAACATTCACAGCCTTGTTTTGTCATAGTCTAGCTGTGCAACTCAAGGGAAGCAAGGTCACTTCTATATTCCAATTTTTTTTTCATTTCTAAAATAGAAATAATAATACCTATTTTTAGAAGGATAGGCCATGATGATGGTTCTATAAATGACATTCAATCCAAATATGTGAGCATTGGAGTTATACTAGATGGCAGCTATGACTATGACCACCGAATACTGCTCCGCTCAGTCAGCACCACTGGATGAAGGCGATTTAAGCTCAGATCTGCCTGAATTGAGTACCTTTTTAGAAATCTATTGCTACACCATTCTAACAAGTAATTTGGATCCTGTGTCACTCAAAGTATGACTGCAGGAATTGAAAGGACAGGAAATACTTAGCCTAGAGAAGCAAAGACTCTTCAGGGATGTGAGCATTGGTTTAAAATATTTGAAGAGCTGTCATATGGGAAGAGAAGGTAGATTTGTTCTCTGTTGCTCCAGGGTAAGGCAGAATTAAGCCAGATGCAGATTTTGTTATTATGGAATAAAATTATCCAACCAGTACTGGTAGCCAACAAAGGAGAAGCTGCTCATGAGGCAGTGAGCTTCCTAGCCCTTCCCGGTCATCAAGTGGGAACTCTACAGACATTTATCAAAAGCCCAAGAAAAGCCCCAACCAGCCAATTTCAGGATACTATGTCCCTCAGAACAGAGGTGCTCAACTCCAGAACATATTTAGGTACAGGCAATTGTTGAAGGAAGCCAATCTGCCCCTTCCATCTTTCATTCTCCCCGTTAGTGAAAACATGGAGACTGATAGTGAAAGTAAGCAGAATCAGACACACAGAAACCAAGGCAGAATGAGATCAATGGTTTTGTCAGCTGGTTCTGCATTTAAGAAGAGGAACAGAGGAGAGAGTGTCCTGCCCTCCAAAAATGCAGACCTATTTGGATCTTCTTTGAAGTCCCCTGGCAGCTGACACACATGCCCATCTGTCATGCTGGCACCATGCCCCAGCAAGGGAAGCTCTGCTTCCTACTGGTTAGGGTCAGTGCCAGGTGGCTGCATGGATCTTCAGAGGGGGCCTCTGCCTCAAACAGCACAGGAGACCCACAGGAGAACCACAGTTCCTGCACTCATCTCCTGCCCCACTCATCCCTCACCACCCCTACAAGGAGCAGAGATACCCAGAGCTGCAGAAGAAGGAAAGGAAGATGGGAACTGGAACGTAAAGGGCTGCCAAACGAACAGGCCTTGCCACATAGAGCATGTTGCCGAGCCAAGACCACCTACTGAACAACCAAATGGACTCTTGGAAGGAAAAGCCAAAGGCATAAACAACACCAGCTCAAAGGGCCCTAGAAGGGGTGTGGGACACTGACAGAGCCATGGGACAGTGTGTGATGCTGTTGGCACTGCCGTTTACCTCCAACAATGGGGAGTAACAACTCTGAGGGGAGATGCTCATTTTTTGTCTCCAGGACTGTCCTTGATGAAGCCTCTCCTGCTCTGTGGTTGGATAGCAATGTGTGAGCTTGCAAAGTTCTCTGTAAGACAGCTCAGGGGTGCCCTCCCGCCCTGGCTCATGAGCGTATCTATGCGTGCACGTGGCTACGTCCGTGGGAGGTCCGCAATGGCTGTGTACTGCTGATGCTGCAGAAGCGCACAAAGGCTGGGCAGCTAATCCAATCATTCATGCTTCCCTTGTTCCAACTCTTGGATCTGATAGATAAAAATACCCAGGCAAATGACCAGTTTCATGGACTGTTTCCTCTTTTGTCAATACAAGGAATTGTGAGCCGTCATCTTGTCCCTCCTCTCCAGAGAGAGAACTCAAATATTTATGACCAGCTTTTATAACACTAATTGTATTTCTAATTGTTTTTCCTCTCAGCGGCACTGCTTCCCTCACATCGGTGACGGTGGGCAGTTCTGGAGTTTATGAAGAGTAGTTTGTCACAGATGAAATTCCGGAGAGGTTTCGTACAAGACAGTCGCATTTCCTGTTTACTGGTCCTCTGTTCTCAAGCAGGAAGTCAAAGTTTTACTTGTCTCCTGGCTGAAGGGTCCGCTCTGGTTCTATCCTCCCTGCCCCAGAGCTGGGGCAGTCAAGGAAATGATCAAGGCCAGCTTCTGGGTCTGGTGTCCTTCCACTGCTGTGCCAAGCTAGTTCCTGCCTCAATTTCTCCACCTAGAAAAAAAAAAATCTATTTTCCTACCTTCCAAACCTGTTTCTTATGATTCCGCTCAACAAAAGACCCATTGATTTTTTTTAAGATCGTAAAACTGATTTTAGATTTGCAGATCAATGAAAGTGCAGGAAGCAGTGTGGCATACCGGGAGGCAGGTTTGACTAAGAAATGAGAAAGGTGAGGTCTCTTCGTTCGATTATTAACTCACTCATTGGTGCAGCAATTATTTGTGTGAGCAGCATTGTCCCACTTCCTCAGAATAGAAAGACCCTCGAATCTTCTCACCTCTTAAACCAGGGGTGCTTTGTTTACAAGATGGAAGTGGGCTGCATGCCAAGATTCACATTCCCAGTATTTCTCAGAACACTGGAAGGAAGAGTTCTGCTGATAGTGATGGGGTAGAGGGCAACGGACGGACCAGAATTTCGGAGGCCTGAGTTCTAATTCTGCTCTGCTACTTCCTAGTTCATGACCATTGACAAATCACTCTGACTTTCTCTAAGACCTTTGTTCTTCATTTATAGGACAGAGGCAAAAGTAGCCTTGGGCCCCATGTTGCTTTTGAGTGTCACATGAGTTAGTGTGGTGAACACCATGCGCAAACTACATATGATTCCATCTTGAATAAGAAGTTAATGTGGCAAATAACAAAGAAACCCTAGATCTCATCTGGCTTTACTATTTGAGATTTTAATGAAGATAGACACCAGACAATGACATTTGAGAAAAAGATCTCTTTTGGCCACCCTCTTCAAAGGTAAGGTGAACGTGTTCCCTCAAACTAATCCTTGGATCTCCCCTAAGACTTGGGTCAAACTGGTTACCACTCCACAGGAGACTGTGATCTCAGTGATGACTGAAATAGACACAGTGAAGCAAAGCTTAACTGTGCAGTGTAATCCCCTTGGGGAGCAATCCCGGCTGACCAATACGGGGGGGGGGGAACCCCAGCCATGCGGAGCTCCAAAGGTTGCAGAACCCTGGGTCTGACATCCGACAAGGATTCCAGGAGGGTGGGACCTGAGCTCTACGCTGGGCTCTATAGATGGCCAGTCAAACAATTATAAGGGGAGCCGCTCCTAAAGTAATACCTCCCAGAGCTGAGGGGTGCTGCTGAGCCAGAGGGCATGTGTGAGATGGCAGGAAAACACAACCAAGAGAAAACAGCTCTTCCCAGCGTCTCCAGTTTCCTTTCTTCTTCATCTTGAATGGTGGCGCACACACCACAGCGAGCACACACAGCCCGCTCTGTTGGCACCTGAGCTGATCCACCCCAGCAGCCAAGCATCAGATAACAGGTCTTTTTTTCCTGAACTAAAACTTCGGTATTCACATTTAATTGCAATGCTGGCACTTGGTGACAAGTAAGTGGGTTTGGGGTTGCAGTTTGGGCACTTGGTCTCTACAAGTTTCACCATCACTGATCCAGAGGCCTTTGACTTTCATTTATGACCAGGTGGCATGGTAGAAAGTAATTCTGTAAGGCGAGGCTGGGAAAGAAAATGGAGACATAGCCACTTTTTCAAATACCTCCTTTGACAAGTATGCAACTATGATCAAATGGGCCAGTTGACTCTTAGGGCTTGGAACAATCTATTGGATGACTCTTAGGGCTTGAAATAATCTACAGGACCTTTTGCAACAGCAAACAGAAATACCAAATGGAAGCCCAGAATTTGGAGGCAGATTTATTTGCATCAGTGGGACTGATCCAGAGCATCCCAGAATATCAGGCCCTGATCTCTGGTGGTCCAGAAATTTTATGGGACAAGCAAGCAGGAAGCACAGAGGCAGAACAGCTTGTCCATTGGGGATTGCTTTATACAGTGTGAATCATAGTGACCAGCTCAGCATCTCAGTGACCCATCGTTTCTAAGAGACAGGAGCAACCAGAAGTGGAACAGGAACAAATTATATTGGCAGGGTGGAGGGCATTTTCCCTTACATTTGGACCAGTCTCTTACTTTTCTAATCCTCAGGATTTATTTTGTAACTGATAAAATCGTAACAATGATAAAAGCTGCTTCATAGTGTTCCCTGGATAATGTATGTATGTAGAACTTACTGTAAAAGTCTCTCGGGGCTTGGGATAGCCAAGGGAGAAGTATGTGAGTTTGAAGTCAGAGCCCATGGATATAGGGTGATTCTTCTAACAGCTGTGAGGCTTCAGCCAAGTCTCTTAATTTTTCATCTTCAGCTTTCTTATCTGTAAAATGGAAATAATAATAATGATGCCCACTGCAAAGGGCAGTGACTGTCAAGTGAAATCCAGGAACCTCCTGACAGCCCTGACTGTACTTCAGCCCTGGTAATCACCATTCTGAAGATGAGTGAGAGCCCGGAAAGCAAACTGATTTGCCCACGGCCCACAGTACTGTGGATCCTAAGCTTGGCTCTCACTTCTAAGGGGCCCTCTGCCCACTCCTGCCCTCCAAGGAGAAGCCTATCTCCTGCTGACAGGCCTGCTGGTAGCCACCTACCTGAGTGGAGTAGGAGGGAGGAATTTGGATCGATTTGAATGTTGCTGTTTATATCCGCCCTCCCTCAGAAGTTAACTAGAATCTTCCTAGAATTGATTCCCTCTACCTGGTGTCCTAATGGAGTAAACATGGGGCCCCTCGAATATCGACTGGAATTTAACAAATACACAACACCAAAAGGGGCCACAGGACGTAGCATTTATATGCTCGGTCCACTTTTGTCTGAAGTCCCAGCTGGGATGCCTTGTGACTGCCCCTTGGGCAGCTGTTCCAGCCGCTCTCAGCAGAATTCATGAATCAGTGGAACTGTTTATAGTTTTTCCTTTTTAATTTGGAGGCAGTAGTGATTAATTTGAGCCTCAATGAGGCCAGGGACAAATATGTGTTGCTCATGGCTTGGAGTAAGAGAGGCTGGGCTCCTGCCAGGGTTGGGCCTCCTGGAGTGTCTCTGGACTAGCTGGAATCCCTGCGTAGACCTCTCTCCACCCCCCACCCCCACCCCACCCCACCCACCCACCCCCGTGCCAGGAAACACTCTGAGCAGAAATCTTGCAGCCCTACCTGGCAGGCACCTGAAAGCCCGCACTCAGCCCCTCCTCCCGCCCTGCACTTACCCCTAAGTAGTTCTTTTGTACATCAGCCATACTCCTCTTTCTCTCACCTCCTTTCCAATCCTTGGGCTGCCCCGGTCCCATCCAGCTTCCACCAACACAGCCTCACCTGCCTTTCACTGCTCACTCTGGGTGATGGCCTCCTGAACTCGCACTGCTCTCCTAAGAAGATTGGAGCGAGGCTGAGGGAAGCTGCAGGGCTGGAGAGCAGTCCGGTGAGCTGGGTGGTCCTTGCCCTTGGCCTGATTACTTTTAATCCATCCCACAGGGAAATTTCAGGTCAGATTCTGGGGCCCATGTGCCCTGACCTCCCTGGTTCTCTGAAGCCAATCTCTGTTTCATTATGCTTTTGACTGGTTGTGTGTGTGTGTGTGTGTGTGTGTGTGTGTGTGTGTGTGTGTGTGTGTGTGTGTGTGTGTCCTTCTCCAAACAGCACAAAATAAATCAAGGAAAGAGGAAAAAAACAGTAGTGGTAGATTGAGAAGAAATTTTGGACTGACGTGTCAATGAAGGACAGGAGACTTCTTGGGATCAAAGGGAGAGCAGTCGTTGCAGGCACCTTTTGCAAGCAAATCTTCCCTTTCAGGGTCTTGCATCCCATCCAAATCCCATTTGATGCAGGTACCCTGGGCTCCTTCTGCAAAGATGCCCAGTATGGAGAGTGAGGGATGAGAGGAGCCCCACTTCCCTGTTTTTGCCTCCCCTCAGGGGTCCCCCAAGCCTGCCTGGGTTCTGTGTCTCCTGGTTCCCAAGCAATAATCCACCCTCTGGCTTCCTAAGGAGCTGCACAATAGCTTTATTGAGCGGAGCTATAAATTTCAGCAAGGCCAGCCCTGGGAGTAGGCAATTACCTTAGGAGGAGGCTGCCCCTGGGCTGACTGCTTTCAGCACAAGGGGTCTTTCATAGCCACACGTGCAGCACATGGGGTGAGATGGCCCGAGCACGGGTGTTGCCTTTCTCAAGCCCCACTCAACTCCCCGCCCCCAACCCATTCCCTGTGGCAGTGCATGGTTGTGGGGGGACCAGCAGCTACAAAGACAAATGCTTGGCTTTGAAGGAGACTGTTTGGATGGCTGCTTCTTTGTTTCCCCCAAGTTTGGGCCTCAGCCCAAAATTGAAATAAGGGAAGGATGGAGAATAATAAATAACTATATCTTGCAGGCTTTTTAAAGTTGTGACATATCAGGAGAAGCAGAGGGGGAGGGGAGGAACAAGACAGAGAAGGAGGGAAGGACCTTTTCTTTCTTTGCTGGGGGGAAATTGCTACATTTTCTAATAACAAGGAACTAGAAAACAGCTGAACCTTAAAACTTCAAACTTCAATCAAAGTCAGTCTCAGAGAAGAGTAGGTGGTGTGCAAAGGCTAGGAAATAAAAAAAAAAATTTAAAAACAATTGGTCTGGAATTAATCAAGATATTAATATTAGAAAAGGTAGCAGAAGACAGGCTACTCTAGATGATGGGAGACCAAGAGCCTCTCTCCACCCAATAAGAAACCCTCACACCTTAGGCTCAAGACACTGAACGGACAGAGGTCAGAGCAGTATCAATAGGACCCAGCCCTCAGCAGTCCAGCTACCTGACCACTGGCTGACTCCCACCTACACCTCCCCTCCAAGCGGCAGCCCAGCAGTGTGTGTGGGGGGGGACACCTATCCACAGACAGGTGCTCCTGGGACAGTGTTGCCACGGCTTCAAGCCACAGAGGGACTCGTTTGGTGGGAAGCGGGGCGCAGGCTCCCTGTGGCTGTCAGACCATTCCCCAGCTCTCAGCTCATTTAAACTAAACCCCGCGAACGTGTATTCCCTCACCGGCCCGCCACACTTCGGTGCTCCTGCCAACTTGCTCTGCAGCTCCGTACACAGCAGATCAATGCGCGCAATTTAGCAACAGAGAAATGAAGACTTCTCAGAAGGGGTGTGGGCAGGCGGATGGGCGAGGCCCCCACTGCCTTCCTCCTGCCAAGATTGCTGCTTTCCCCTCGCCTTCCCGCAGTGCTGACCTCCAAACCTTCAAGGGGAAAAGCTCTTTCAGCCATGGACACAGAAGGACGGCCCCTCAGAGCCACCTTGGTGAGGCAAGTCATGGACCTCCTTTGTGCACCTGCCTGGCATGCACAACGTGACTGAGTTTTATGCATTTGCATAAAACCCCATCTGTATCCCAGCCCGAAGGGCACCTCGCAGCTCTGGTGTCCTCTCCCCTCCTCTCACCCCAAGGATCTCCCAATTCCTCAGCAGGCATTACAGAAACTTGGGGACAGGTGACTGTGTATTGAACAAACACAGATGCTATTTACCTTCCATCCATTCTTCTGACCATACTTGGAGGACTGAAGAAAAAAAGTTTAGCTGAGTTCTGTTGTGAAAGGAGGCTGCATTCTTCACATTCCTGTCCTACAGCTGCACTTGGATAGCTGGTGTCAAAACCAAAACCTGAAATTCACTTGCATAAGATCCTCTGCAAACTCCCTGGGTTCTAAAGCAAGGCTTTTTGCCAACTTTTCCATGCACCCTCGGGCTGAATGATGCTCTTTTTCCCACCAAAGTTGTCCCTGATGCTCATGTTCATCTGATTTTACTAGAATGATGACCCCAGGGGGAGGAGCATGGTGAATTTTGCCAATACTCCAGACTCTTGCTAGGAAAGGCACACAAGTCTTGTAGGGTTTAGATGAAGAAAAAAAGGCTATGCACTTGCTGTGTGGAAGGTTCTGTGCTAATACCAGGGACCTCTGCCTGTACTGTCCTCTTCACCCCCACTGAAGTTCCCTGAACTACAAGTGAGAAGATTAAAAACCAGATTAGGCCATTTGCTCAAAATCATAATGCATGAAAGACATGAACAAGACCCAAAATGAGCATTTCTGACCCCAAAGCCTGTGCTCCTTCCCCATAAGCAATGTACCATGGTAGAAAGGGGGGACAAGTGCTGAACACGGACTAGAAGTTAAAGATAAATCTGGTGTGGGCACTTGCTGGCACTGGGCTTCAATTACACTTCGTGAATATCTGCTCCTCCCTTGGTAAAGCGGAGGGCCTAACACCTGGGTCATAGGATGGGAGAAAATACGGCACGAGTTAGCACCTGCTGAATATCTAGCAACTTAGCAGGCGTGTCACAGGTCTAAGCAGGTGTTACCTTCCATACCTCCTTGCCTCCTCCACTTGCAAGATAAAAAATGAATTTAAAATACATGCTATGGAAACGGAGCATAAGTCTACAACTCAGTGCATTTCACCAGTTCTACACACCTGTGGGCCAGAGACCAGATGATGAAATAAGATGCCTCACCTGCCCCTCCAGTAGTACCCTCTGTCCTTCTTACCCACTGTGTCCCTCTAAAAATGCCCTCTATTCTGATTCCTAACATTGTAGGTTGATGGTAGCTGCTTCTGAGTATTATGTAAGTAGATCCATGTGGCATGTTCCCTCTCATATCTGGTTTATTTATATTTGTGAGATCCACATTGCTGTAATAGCAATAATTCACTCATTCTCATTTATAGTAGTATTCCAGTATGGGATATACTCGATTTATTTAATCTATTTCACTGTTCATGAGCACTTGCATTGTTTCTCAAACTTATACTGCTCTGAATGCTATTGATAAATATGTTCATGCTTTCTCTGCTGCCTATAAAAGCAAGAATGCAATCATTGGTTTTTAAGATATGTAGATGCTCGGCATTACCAGACACTATAAAATATTTTCCAAAACACTTGCTACAGTGTGTACTTCTGCCCACTGCTTAAGAGTTTTGATGTTTACACAATTTTCACCAATATTTGGTGTCCTCTGTCTTTTCTACTTTAGGATAGAAATATAATGGTACTTCCCCGTGTTTTAATTTATAAGCCTCTGGTTGCCAAAAAGTTGAGCTCCTTTTCATGTTTATTGGTCTTTTGCAGGTCTTCTTTTAAGAAAGGCCAATTCAAGGCCATTGAGATAGCTTGGTGGGTTAAAGTGAGTTAGGCAAGAGAGATTCCTGGCACCACATTCCACTCCAGCCCTGCCCCAAGGATGTGCTGAGCCATCCAGTGTCCCGGCCTAGTTGCACATGCCTATAATCCCAGGGCTCAGGAGGCTGAAAGCAGGAGGATCACCAGGAGTCCAAGCTGCATAGTGAGACCCTGAAATAATCAAATCTATGAAAAATAAATAAATAAATAACAATTCAAGTCTTCTAGTACAATTTTCTATTGGGTTATCTGCTTATTTTGTATTAATTTGTAGGTTGTACATGTATTCTGGATAGGAGGGCCTTGAGATGCTTTGCAAATATTTTCTCCCATTCTGTGACTACTTTTTCTTCAGTAGTTTAATGATTAATCAAAGTTATTCATTTTGATATAGTTCAATTAATAAGTTTCTCCCTCAGTTCTTTTGTGACCTGTTGAAGAAAGTTTCCTCTACTTTGGCTCATGTGGCTAGCTTTCCATTTTCCCCCATATGATCTTATCATAATGCATTTCTCATTTATAACTGCAGTTCACCTGCTGGGTATGAGGTAGGGGTTAAAGTTTTCTTATTTTCCACTAAAACTATTCCACCAACCTAACACTAATTATTGAGTCACTTTTTCTACCAGGGCACTGTAGTCACCTTCATCATAAATGTGGTGACCAGCATGTGTACGGGCCTAGGTACTATGTTTGATTGGTCTATTTGTGAAAAACTTCATATGTGGGACATTGTCATAATTACTATAGTTTTACATCAGCATTAAAGATACTTTTTAAAAAAGTTAATGCTATTATTTTGAAAGTCCAGGAACTAAAGAAATGTTTGCTCCTTTCTGCGTTGATCAACTTTTCATCACTAGTACAACACACCTGCAGTAAAATACTTATAAATTCTGGAGGTTCAGTGTCTAAGCAGCGGAACATAGGCTTGTGGTGAGGAATCCCTTGGCCGTGTGAACGGTGAACCGGTGGCAAACAACCACAGTGGGAGTCGGGGGCAGAGCAAGCAGCTGGAGGCAAAGATAGCTGGACAGGGCTGGGTTACTCATTTTACAAAAACCTCTCTTGAGAACTCAAGGGTTCACTCAAGAACTGCTTTCTAAAAGCACGCCACAGTGACCCAAGCCAGTAACAGTGACCCTTTTAGAGCTTTCAGTGAAAACAAAAAGACTGCTGGGAGTATGAGCAACATCCCGCCCCACCCCCCCAGAGTTCCACCACCACCAGGCAGCAGGCACTTCTTGGGAAGTAGGCCTTTAATTATGCGAAGCTTTGAGAAGAATACAATTAAACCATACCCACACCATAGTAACTGCCTTGCCCTGAGGTAGATTACACCGTTACCAAATCAACTGTAGTAGGGTGGGAAGAGGAGGAAAAGGGAAGTCTGACTTTCTGACCAAATGAGATTAGAGTACATTGTCTCATGTTTATCGTGGCAGGAAGAATCCAAAGATGTAAGAAGCTGGTGGAAGTAACTTGGGCTTAAGAGTTAGAAGTCCTGAAGTGTACATCCACTTATCACTATCTGTGTGCAATAGCTGGTTCCTTTCTCTGGGCATCTTTTCCTTCTGTAAGAAGAGGGGCTAGAGGGCCAGGAAGATAGCTCAGTAGAATAAGCACTTGCTTAGTAAGTGCAAGGTCCTGAGTTCAATGCCCAGTTCTGAGAAGAAGAAGAAGAATAAGAAGAAGAAGAAGAAGAAGAAGAAGAAGAAGAAGAAGAGCTAGAACTACATGTCACCCAGTCTCTTCTGTCTCTGAGTCTATAACTATGACTCCAAGTCAATGAAATGAACAATTGGTTTGGTTTAGGAAAGAACTCTCTAGTACTATCGAGGCATTTCATGTTAGAAGCAATATACTTCCTTATTTCTATTCATCCCCAGTGCAATTAAGTGTAGACCTTCTGGGGCAGATGCCTCTCTTGTACTCAGGAGAGAGATGTTATTACCTTTTCTTGAGCTGGGATTTCCTCTAGACATAGAGATGAGTGGTTTCAGTGTTAGACAAATATGGGTTCAAAATTCTGGTTCAACAACTAACTTGCTATATGGCTTTGGAAACATTAATCCACCTCTTTCAACCTGTTGCTTACTATGTAAAAGGATTATAAGTGTATTCACTTTGTTCTTATGTTTTTACCCACCCAGAATGTCTCCAAAAGAACAACCTTGTATTTATAAACTGCATGCTGTTTTGACACTAATGAAACTCATTGTCAGGTGTCTTATCACCTCTCACCTGTTAGTTGCTTTGCTGTTTTTCATCCTCACCTGCCTTGAACCAGACAATAAAGGCAGCAATAAATTCATAATTTACCTGGAGCAGATTCAAAGTAACACACACCTGCTCAGAAGTTACCTGGGTTTATTTTGGGTAAGAGTTCTAAGACTGTTTGATCCTGAGAATGGGTTTATGACTGTGAGGTCCCTGGAGGGCCATCTCTTGGGGATTAAATGTGACCACTGTATCCAAAACACTAAGCACAGAGCTTGCTGTATCATAGACATTCAATAATCGTGTCCACTGGTGTTTCTAGCTTTCTTAAGACCCTTTCTGCTCTGAAGAAGGCAGCAGCATGTCTTCATAGAGTAACCACAGGATTGTGATCCTTATACCAATTTGGATTTGAATTTAAAAAACTACTAATGCACTTGTAGGAAAGGGATCTTCTTTCCATTTGTCCAGGGTCCCAGTATGTTCTTCCCCTTCTCCATAGAAAAAGGGGCTCTGCTTTAACATAGACCCCACACCCAGACTGCCAATGGCCCCTGCAGGGAAAGAGCAGGCCTCTGGCCATAGCCCCTGTGTTTCCATGGGGTCCAACAAAGGCCACTTTTCTCTCCTGCTCAATCCCTACAGAGG
Organism: Ctenomys sociabilis; assembly: GCA_004027165.1. Classification (NCBI taxonomy): domain Eukaryota; kingdom Metazoa; phylum Chordata; class Mammalia; order Rodentia; family Ctenomyidae; genus Ctenomys; species Ctenomys sociabilis. The sequence goes on along the minus strand of PVKA01004945.1, from coordinate 66,231 downwards.
TGACAGCCTGCCGCTCCATGATGTCTCTGTGCTGGAAGAGTTCCCCAAGCCCAGGCCAGCTGCAGTGCAGGCCCCACCAGATATTTCAGAGAGGTCTCCCCCTCTTCTGATGTTGTCCTCCTGTGTGGCTGGACGGGAGCAGGCTGGGCACACAGGCTCTCAGTGGGAAATAATAGCAGATCTGTTGCTTGCATGTGGTTCCCAGCATATTTGTTTGATCCATGTCCAGGTTCTCTTAGCCATTTGCTTCTAAGCCGACAGCTGAACATAAAAGCAGTCCCAAGTGGCTGTTTTCAGGTCTTCAACATTGGTTAGCCGCAGTTGGGAAATCTCCTTCCCTGGGCCCCTGAGTAAATTATCACATGTTATCAAGTCGGAGCTTTGGGGTGGCCAAGCTGTGTCTCTGCTACTGCTCAGATGATCCATCACCCGCCTAGTGGGTTATTAAGACGTTCTCTGTCTGGAGTGTGCATCAATCTGTGGCTCTGCTGTCCTCCCAGAGGGACACGGAGGCGAAGGAGCTCCTGGAATTTCTGTCCCCCAAATGTTTCAGCCACACACCATCTGTCTGATGGCCAACCTACCTCCACCCCACACTTTTCCACTCCCCAACCCCTTTGCCCCCCACAAACCATGCAAGCAACAGTGTCTTCCAGCTGCAGCCTTCCCAGCATGTAAAGCTTGGCCTGCCACATGGAGTTCATGCTCAGAGACAAACCCTCCCTCTGCACCTCGCCCCTCCACAACCAGGTCACCCTGCTGCCCTCTGCCTCTGGGCTGAGAGGAGGATTAGATTGCACATGAATAAGCAATATTCAGTTGGCTCTGAAAGCCTAGAGTAAATCCCCTGAGCTGTTGTACAGGGCCAGTGCAATATTTTCCAGCTCCTTTTCTCTCCGTTGCCTCCCCCAGCTCCTGTTCCATTTGAGGACCTTTTTCTTCCCCTGGAATGTACCTGCAGGCAGGTGATTACATAAGAACAACATCATCAAGACATGGCATTTAGAACAGAAAAACAGGCCCCCTGGAGCACTCACTTGGTGAACACAGGAGGAGACACACTTAGGGAGGTGTCTCCCCTTCTTCCTGCCCACCTTTCCCTACACGGAGAGGAGCAAAGCAGTCAGTTCTTCCCCTCCCCATACAAGCCCCTGACCACACCTGAGGAGGGAAAAAGCCTCCCAGAGGCTTCTCAGGGGCTGCCTACTGTGTGAAAGACTGGAGAGCCGTGCTCCCTTTGGGCCAGGGGAGGCCGTGGCCCCTGTCACCTGAGCACAGTGGGTGTTCAGCACATGCGTACAAGTCCCATCCTGTCCCCCACTCACCAGTTGTGTTTGCTCAGCTGAGTTACTGTATCTCTCTAGGCCTTACCTTCCCTGCTTGTACAATGGAAATAATGGTCATGAGTGGGAGGCTAGGCCCAAATGCTCAGGGCTGTGGCTGCCAAATAAAAAGGTGTCGACAAACAGGAGCCTTATGTACTGCCCTTCTCTGCAGGGACCTCTGCTCTTCCTGTCTGGCCAATTCCAACAGGAATGTCAGGAGTGGCGAAAGGACTCCTTCGAGAGACAGCATTTATGTCTGTTGTCTTTGATGAACAAACACTCAAGATCTCTCTTCGAAGTCCTTCCTTAGGGAAATGCCACTTAAGGATTTGGTGTCTGCTGCATGACAGATGTTCTGTTAGTATATTGACTTCAAGAGAAGAAAGGAACAGGAAAGGGAAATGGGGAAGGGGTGGGAGAGAAGGACTTTTTAGAAGTCAGGGAAGAGAGGGAGAAGGCAGAGATCACCCCACATTTGGGCTGTCCCAGACTGAGCTGTTGTCTTCTTCCTCCAACTTCTCTCTTTACGAATTACCAGTTTCTGCAGTCAGAGGCTTACCCCGGGCATCATCTTCAGCTTGCCCCCTGAGTCACTCTGCTGCCCACCAGCCACCGACCCAGGGTGACCCAATATGGTGTTCCACAGACACAGCTTGTTTGCTGGCTGTACCTCAGAGCTCCATCATCTCCTGGCCCCGGCCCAGGAGTAAGTCCTCCTGCCTCTCGTCCCTGTCCCCACCTCCCATCGTGTTTGGTGCTTCCAGGTGGAGCTCCCATTGTGTGGTTCTCTATCTCAAAACTGACTGTAGTTTAGTCTCCCTTCCCCATGGGCCCCAAACCATCGCAGCCTTGAACTCCCCTCCTACAGCTCAGCTCCTCCTCTCTCCACCCAGGACTTGCTGAATGCATTTCTCCCATGAAGAAGTTCAGTTAGAAGCTCAGTTAGAAGCTCAGTAAGTTCCCACCCTGCACTCTGTGATACAGTAGCCACCAGCTACAGAGGCCCCTGAGCACCTGAACTAGAACTCACGTTACTCAGAAACGAATTTTTAATTTTAATTTTAATTTTAAAAAATGAAACCAGTGTAAAATATTTTTTGCACTGGGCACGGATCTGATGGAAAAGCATTTCACCTTAGCCATCATGTCCCATCAGATGGGATTGTTGTGCTGTAGCACACATGTCAGGGACAGGTGACATTTTTAGTATTAAAACATATCCCAAAAAATCACTGACCATGTCCATGTCAATGGATTCATTTTTATTTTACACTGATGCACCGTGTAGCTTGATTATTTAACTACTTTCTGCAGGCAGCCTGTGTTACAGTGATACCTGTTTTGTTTTGTTTTGTTTTGTTAATATGCTTGCTGCAATGCAAAAATCCATTGTTATGATCCTTCCTTGGGACCGCTGTGTTAGCGCTGCGTAATGAATGACACACTGGGGCTGAGTACCAAGAAAGACATGAAGCAGGCTTCCCTGGGGAAAGCCAGGGCCACCTCCAGGCTGAGCAGAGCCTAGGATTGGCATGGAGAACCAAGAGCTCCAGGCGCCTATGGACCTGCAGGGTATTGCAGAAGGGCAGAGCCGGGGCAAGGGGCTAGCCCTGGAACTCACTCTCAAGCTGAATCTGAATACCAGTTTTGTCAATTTGGTAGGGAACTCTGGGTCTCAGTTTTCCCATCTGTTAAACTGAAGGAAAATGAACCCCACAGGACCTTTGGATGGTGCCCCCAGTAAAGCTCTTTGCATGGTATTTGCACGTAATGGGTGCTCAACGGTTGTTAGCTAGTAATCAATTGGATTTAGTGGAATCAGGCAAGAGGTATACAAAATTGCCCCCAGAGGCCTGTTGGTTCCACATTGCTCTGCTTCCCAGCCACATGACAACTAGAGAGGATGACCTTGTGACTCACAGAGACAGGGCTCATTGCCACAGTAAAATTAGCTCATAGGGAAGTATTTTTTACCCATAGACTCAGCATGAAATGCATTCTCAAATGTCTGTCAACTAACCACAATGACCTGCCCTTGCATGGTTCCTGTGATCAGCCTTGAGATTTACCTCCAGCCTCCCAGAGACGGGACACACAGCATTTGACTCCATTTCTATGCAGTGACTGGGTGGTATAGAATGAATTTTGTGTCTCCCTCAAAATCCATATATTGGAGTCCTCGGGCCCTGCTGATGCTTGAAGGGGTGGGGCCTCCTTAAGGTTCTGAGGGGCAGCCCTTGTGAATGGGATTAGTGTCCTTACAAAGTAGCCCTGCAAGCTCCTTGGCCCTTTCTGTCTTATGAGGACACAGTGAGAAGGCAGCCCTCTGTGAACTAGGACGTGCCGCTCCCCAGTCACCAAATCTGGCAGCATTCTGGTTTCAGATTTCCCAACCTCTGAAACTGTGAAAAATAAATTTCTGCTGTTTATGAGTCATCCTGTTGTTTGTATTTTTGCTACAGTCAAGATAAATAGCCAAATGGACTAAAATGTTGTATTTTACCAAAAAAAAATGATAATCAGATTGTTTATATCTCCTTCCAGAAAAATCCAAGGTCAACTGATTTCCCAGGTAAGTATCACTAGAGTTGTGGTACAGAGATGTTCCAAAGAAAATCTTGTCCTTCTTACTCCCACTTGGACAAATTCAGAGGATATGTTGAGTCCCAGCCCTACCCAGGCAGGTTTTCTAAGGACCTGGAAACATCACCCAAGTTACTACAGAGTAGATAGAAAGTTTCACTCTCTGAAGTTCAAGGCTTCCTCTATCACTTCAGAGAGGAATGCAATGATTTCAGACAAAACTGGGAAAAGCAAAGAGATGGAAACTAACTAAATTCTCTGCAAGGCTCCAGATCTGAGCAGAGCACCCCAGACCCTTGGGTTTAGGACCTGCAAAAGAAGCAAAATGGCCCTAAGGGCAAGAAGGCAAAGCACAGTAAGATTTTTGGCAAATGAACGTACACAGGAGTCCACCCTTTAAGCAAAGTCACCAACTGGCCCATAGGGCCTAATATAACTTTGTGTTGAGGACTCTGAAAAAGACCACTGAAAGTGGTAATTATTTCCATTTCCCAAATCCAGTGTCCCAGAGAGCTGTGAAGGGTTCTGGTGAGAAATATCAGAACGATTTTTATTATAAGTATTTTTCAATAAAAATAAACATAGAAAGTCTTTATCAAGTGGATCCTGAATGCTTTCTATAATCAAATAGGACAACAAAGATGTAGCAATATACCAGCTTCCTCCCTATAGAGAGGAGTATTAGTAGCCTAACATTCATTTAGCTCTTCCTCCTTAGTGACAGTGTCCTTCTTTTTTTTTTTTTTTTTTTTTTTTTTTGTATTTTAGGGAAGAGCCTACAGAATGTTTAGGGTCTCACTCCTAGATTGATCTAATAGTGATCTGCCTGTTTACAGCCTCCCAAGAACTGGGATTACAGGTGTGCACCACCACACCCAGTCTCAATTGCCCTCTCAGCATGCCCCAGGGGTGGGGTCAGCATGGCAGGTCCGGGGATTGAAACCCCAGCTTCTGCACCTGCTTGCAGGCACTGTAATCCACTGAGCTATTTGGCTGGCCCTGACAGTATCCTTTTAAATTGGTTCAGCAATAATTCCCAGCTCAAAGACCACACTTCTCAGCTCTTTTTGCAGCTAGACATGGCCCCATAATCAAGTTCTAGCCAAAGAAATAGAAACAGAGTATTAAGATTTTTTTAAAAAATAGAAGCAGAGTATTAAGATTTTTTTTAAAAAAAGGCAGGATATGTTTTCTGTCTTCCTTCTTTGCTCTTAAGTGCCTGGAATGCAACAAGATCATTGGATTTGCCTCATCTTTGGGGGGTAAGAGATGACTGAAGCTGAGAGGGTGCACCATGGTTAGAGAGGCAAGTTAGGACCGCAGTCCATGGGAACTCTCCACCCCGCCCTATCTGCTACTGCTGGACTTCTGTTGCAAAAGAGAGATCAACATGTTTACTGTGTTTAACCCACTGCCTTTGCTGACTCTTGTGATATGGAAGCAAAGGAAAGGGGCAGATTTGTTAAATGCAGCAAACTTCAGTCTGAACTAACAAGTAAGGTATTTGTCTGACAATTAAGCTACTTCTCTGTTTCTTATTGGATAGCAGATTGAATCAGAGAGGATCTCACTGACTTCCTTGGTCCTGGCTCTCAATATTCTGGGAAAATTCTTAGACTGAGCTAGCGTTTGTTTGTTTTTTCGTTTATGTACTTGGTACAGGTCTCACTATGCAGCTAAGACTTGTAGTGATCCACCTGTTTTCAGCCTCCCCAAGGCTGGGATTAGAGGTGTGTGCCACCATGTCAGGACTCATTCGTTGGCTCAGCGCACCCCGGGGTCAGGGCTGGCATGGTGTGTAGGACTGAGGATAGAACGCTGGTCCCTGCACTTGCCAAAGTAGGCATTTAGTCTGCTGAGCTATCTTGCTGGCCCTCTGAGTTAGTTTTTATTAACAATCCCTGAAACAAGCCACTGTGGTCCTGGGAGCATATCCTGGGAAAGGCAAGGAGGAGAGGAAAAATGGGCTGTTTCTTATGTTGACCACACAGCGAAAGAGACTTGAGAGACAGAGAGCGGCCTGTCCAAAATCTCACAGTGAAGGCATGACAGACAAGGTCTTGGGGTAGCACACAGCTGCTCCCACAGCAGCTAACATACACAGACTAGGTCAGTGCTGAGCTTTCCCTAAGGGAGGGAGCTAAGGAGGCTGCTCCTCTAGGTTTCCCTCCTTCACCTTCCAAAAGAGACACAACTCTGTAGTCATGGCATTGAAACTGGCAGCAGAGGAGGGACAACGCACAACAGAGCTACTTAAAACTACAAGACGGAAAATAATCAAACAGCCACTCCAAGGGGAGAACGGACACCTGAGGACTGGCCACACCCTAAACTCAGGACTGGCCAGGGGGGTTAGCCACGCTGCTGCTGTGAGCCTAGAAAAGCCCTGAAACTGATAGCAAGGCTGTGAGAGTTAAGTATCCCTACTGGGACTTTTTAAAAAAAGTTTCTGGTTAGCCTAAAACATCAGTGTGACTTATTTTCTCAGCTCTGGTAAATATTTAATTATCAAAATAATGGTGCCTTTTTCTTTCTCTTTTTTTTTTTTTTTTAACCTTCCTGAATCTGAATCACAGTGAGAATTTATTAAAGCTCTCTTGGCAGTGAATGGCATCCTAGTGTGACGTCTTTTAACTGACATCCCTATAATTAGAAGGAATTGTCTTTTCATACTACAAATTTGAACTGGCTAATTACTCAATGAATATTTAGCTTTTTACGTAGGCAAATATTATGTGAAGGGAAGTACTTTTATTGAATACATATTCACCCGGAAAACTTCCTGGGTGCCAGCTGTGACCTCTGTGAATTCTCCTCTGGCATCTATCAGTGCCACCATCACCCCCACCTCTGCCATCCGAGGCACGGGTGCACACACACACACACACACACACACACACACACATACAAATACTCTATTACTTCTGGGGAATGCTGATAGGGTCCTCAACTGTTGCTTGGATTTTGTATTTCATATGAAATATTTCATCATTTAAGAATCGTAAAGAATATGAGGATACTGCATATCTACCCCATACCATGATAAATAAAACATTACCAATAAAGTTCGATATTCATGCTCTGCGTCTCCCGCCGCCCTCCCTACCTCCATCTCCATTCTCACGCTCTTGAATCTGACTATCTTGAATTTGGTAGTTATATTCCTATGTATTATTTACAAACAGTATGGCTTTGCATAGTTTACAGCAATTAGAAGCACATCACAGTGCATGCGGCATAGCCTCCTGCAGCCTGCAACATTCAGCTCCACGGTGTGTGTATAGGGTTCATCCATGGTGATACATTCTGCTCTACTATATAGCTCTATTTCATTTATTTTTATTAGTGTAAAGAATTCCATTGAATAAATTTGACATGACTTATTTGTCTGTTCTCTTACTGGTGGAAATTTAGGTTAATTTTTCATTTTTGTTTTGGGGTTGGGGTTCTGCTTCTGAGATGACAAACAATGGTGCTCTGATTCCTTTGCTATGAATCTCTCTTTGTGCACTTATACGAGGCTTCCCTATGCCTAACAGTGGAGTTTGTTAGATTTCAGGAAAATATATGGTCAACTTTACTAAATATTGCCCACCTCCTGGATAAAACCCACAGGAAAAGCCTACATTCTTAGTGCACCTCCTGGCTTGGCTTCAGGGGCAATCAACTTTCCATTCCAACATGCTCCTGTTGGCCCAGGGACATTCCAGAGACCCTCTTCTTGTTCCCAAAGGATATTAATCTTAATTAGTCACCAAGGGCCCAACCCCACAGCTCCAGTGAGGAGGCCAGCATTTACCTGCATCCCTTTCTAGCCTGTGTCTGCCACTCTAGTCTCTGGGAACTTGGGGACCTGCAGCCCTGCCCAGTGTGACCCCAAAGGGCCACTGACTTGAAACAGGGAATCCCAGGACTAAGCATGGATAGTGAAGCCTCAGGACACTCCAGAGTACCCCAGGGTCCGCGGAACTCAGTTCTGCCCTGCTAAGGAGATAGCCTGGGTTCCTTGTGCTGTGATAGGAGAGTCTCAGAGAGAATGACACTTTCCAGATCACGACTGAATTTCTCATGAAGGATTGTCAAGCACTGTGGAGAAGGGAATAGGACAACTTAGGAGGCAGAGGTTGGCCTGGCTCCTCAGGAATCACCTTCTGTAGATGCCACTGAACCAATCTGTCACTCACCTCACACTGTGAGAAGGGGTTGGTCTCATGCCTGGGAATATCGTTCTGAGTGTATGGAAGGAACCCAGGCAGAGCACTGAGGGGGAAGTGTGGATGAGACTGCACAGACTCATCCATGGCCCCCTTAATCCCAGGCCTGGCCTGCCCCCACAGGAGAAGTGGTTCCCTCCCCTCATGACTCCCATGTTCAAGTCCACCAGATGACTAGGCCAAGCCCAAACATCTACCTGTGCCCTCAAGGATTTAGAGGCTGTCTGACCTTGAAGAAGCCTGCTTTCTCTGCAGCACCCAGGCCAAGAAGTACACACCCAGGCTGACCGCAGGCTCCTGGGATCCCTCCTCCTGGCCACCAGCACTGCCGCCAACCAGACCCTTGGTGGTCCTACAGGTGGGTGATCTCTTTAGGAGCCAAGAAGCTTCACATACAGTTGCCTCGCTGTAAGCCTGTCCTGGCAGAGACATGTCCCTCACTAGGGGAGCACTCAGGGCCCACCCAGCCTGCCTCACCTCCATGGGGCAGGGCTGCCCTCCCTGAAGAGCAGGTGAGGCTCAAAGAGAAGTGGAGCCCCAGCCCCCTAGCCAACCTGGAGACTGGGACCCGGGCCTCTAGGGGTCCCCAACCCCTGCACCTGACCCCTGGTATTCAGCCCCCCACCGGCATACAGCACCCCCAGCTCCTCAACAATGCCTGAGCTAATTTCATCCAATTGTACTTTAAAATAGAAAACCCAGGAAATAATTACTTCAGTCAGACATTATTTACTTAAGTAATTCTTTACTCAAACGTCTTTAGGCTTTATTTTACTAATACTACATAATTACGTAATTGTGTAATTAGGAAGAAATTAAATGACAAATGTTTGCTGAGAACAAATGGAAAAAATAGATCCTTTATTTTCCTCAGTGTTCACAGTTCAGTACATCACATCGTCTTTCCCCTTCTCCCTTTTCTCCCTCCCTGTCTCTCTCTCCACATTACCACCCCACCCCCACTACAGCCCCCATGAGAATGTAGTGAGCCCAGTACATGGAGAGATGGGCTTTAAGCCTGACAGCAAACACTTGCTGGAATGAGCCTGCGTGTCTCTCCACATGCCCTGGCCTCCCCCTGGCTGGCCACAGAAATCACACCCCTCCCTCTAGCTCACTATTTCTGGCTCTGACCCACAACAGGCCAAGAACATGGAGCACAGCATCTAGCAGGCCCTGAGCCCTGTCAGCCTGTCTGCAGCTCTGCCCTCCAACCCCAACTATCAAAGTTGCAGGGGTTACAAGGTAGAGGGGAGGAATGAAAGCTCCATTGGCAGAGAAGAGGACGGCACAGGCTGCCTCACCAGCTTCACAGGCATCCCCAGCTCTGCCCCCTAAGGGCTGGCATGGTGCGTACTGCAGGACCAATCTGTTTGTGGGGCCAGCACTTTCGAGAAGCCGCCAGGTCGCCACCCCTCCTTCCCTTCTCCAGCCTCCGCAGCTGTAGGAACCAATAGAGCTTCCTGTGGATAAAATCCAATCAATCACCACCCACCCAACACCCATGGAGCTTTTCTTTTGTTCAAGTGCTGAGAGGGACACAAAAGAGCAGGCAGGCCACACTGATGCTCACCAATACAGCGTGCTGGAACCTGGCATTCGGGGCTGTTTTAGTCACACTGGAAAGTTTCCTGGGCCAACTTGCCACACAACCAAACAACACAAAATCACTTCGGAATGTCTCAGGTGTCCGGTAGGAAGCCGTGAAGAGTAGACTCGAGGCTGCCCTGGCCATGGCCTGTTTCAGCACCTGGGGACTGACCTTGGATGCTTTCCTTCACCGTACTGTGCCTCCGTTCTCCCACCAGTAGTTTGAACATGGTACCCTGCTGGGTACCATGGGGAGGGTAACACAGGTGAATGCAGGAAGATGCCCGGAAAAGCAACCGCTGTAGACCGACACAGCAGTTGTGAGGCTATCTCCACAAAAGCCACCCCAGAGAGGAAGGTGCCATGGGCACATGGCCTGGCTCAGGCCAGAGATGGAGGCCTCTCCCAGCCCCCATCCACGATGAGTGATGAACTCAGGGCTGGGCCAGCAAGAGAGGAGGATGGGAGAGCATTGAAAAGCAGGGGACCACAGGTCCCAGGGGAAGAGCATGGCACCCTGGACAGGCATTTCCCATTGATGGGACTCTGGCATCTCACTTGAAGAACCAACTGCAGGCAGGAACACACAGTCCCCCACACTGGAAGCCTTGAGAACTACTTCTAAGGTTATCTCTTCGTTTATTCCAAGGAGAAATAAATAAGGGACTAAAATGAACTCTTTCAATGTCTCTTTTCATTAGTTTCATAATGAAACTACAAAAAAAGGAAAAAAGAAAGAAACACAAAACCACAAACAAGCACTAATCATGTTTAGGTATCAACAAAGGTGAAGCATTTTCCAGAGGTGAAGAAAGCATCTTGGGCTAAAGACAAAGACAGAGAGAGGGCTGTAGGGAATGAAGGGTCCACGCAGGGCACCCCGAAGCCTGTGGCAAGCAGAGACAAGGACAGACAGACCCAGGAAGCCGACTTCCCACTCCCAGTGCTCTCTGTAGAGGAAAGAATACATGGAATATTGATATCATAAAGTGCTTAGCTCAGGGCTCTGCCTCATATTAGAAATGCAATAAGTGGTAATTCATTTATTCATTATTATTATTATATGGAAACCCCATTCACCCTGCTGCCTCAGATCAGCGCTTAAGGTGTATCTGCTTTGGAAGAAGGGGTGAGGTTACAGGCCCCTGCAGGCTGCAGGGGGGTACACAGGAGGAAGGGCGGGCAGGGGTATGGAGGGAGAAAATGAAGGGCAGTTGTAAGCAGTTGCAGAGGAGGTGGCAGGTCAGAGCCCTTGCATCATCCAGGGCCAAGGAGCCAGCCCCGCCCAGCTGGCTTAATGGTGCGATCTCTGCATAAGACACACTTACACCTGCTAGGGAGGAAATTTGAGACTCCTTTTTCGCATCCTCCAGAAAGCTAGTATCTAGAAGTCCCTTCCAGGTCTTTAAAGTGTAACCCACAGGGGAAATTTCCCTCATTCTATATCAGAAGGAAGCCTGCATTTTTAAGGTTTGATTGGAGACTTGTAGAGGAGTTAGAGCAAAGTAGTAGAGTGCTTACCCAGAACACACAAGACCACAAGGGCTGTATGACCACCCAGTAACCCTACGCGCACACACAGCATCTCCTTACCCAGCCTATTGGGTCACTGTCCTTGGGGCTCAGGCGGGGTGTGCTCCACGTGATGTTGAACAGCACCCTTGGTCCAGTCATCTTCCTACAGATGAACAATTAACTGCTGCAAGGCTGGGTTCAGTGTCCCATCTGAGCTCTCCCAGCCTCACCCTGATTTTGCCTTTGCTGCTATCCATCATGGTAGCAAAGGTGGTTCTTCCAGCCTCACCTTTGGGGCTCTATCTTCCCAAGCAGCTCTAGGACCAAGCAGCAAAGGAATTACAAAAGCCCAAGTGAGCACAGTCACATCTCCTCTGTCCAGGTACAGTTTCTATTTTGGTTACATGTGATGGATATTTAGTGAATGCCTAACACTGGAGGGTTCCAAGCTAAGTGTGTCTGAGCTTGGGTATATGCCCCTATATTTGTTTAGGGGAGGGTCCTGGAGTAGGACAACTAGAGTCATTTTTCATTATATCTTTCAAAAAAGAAAATTCAGGACCATTTAGAATGCTTTGTACAACACAATGCAGCCAGTCAATACTGATCAATGGATGAATTGAGTTTTTGAATTCTAGGGTTGACTCACCAGTTGAGTCTCCAAGGCCCAGAGGGAAAGAAACCCTACTCCACCATCCCACAGCCCTCCAGGTCTCCAAGCTCATTCTGGGCATTGCCTCTCATGGCTCACTGGCTAGGAGCTAGAGGTGATCAGCATAGATCTGCAATTAGCAAGGTCTCCCTCCTCTTCTCACCTTAAGGAGGATGGAAACAGCCAGTGCCCAAGCACTTGCCTCCTCTTCTGTGATATTTATTAGCCGCACAGATTATTATTAAAGGCACTGTGGAGCTAATCACTCCCTGGAGGACACCTGGCCTCCCCCTGGCTCCTGTTCCTACATCATCTGCACTTGACCTGGCTTCCCGGGGCTCCCAGACTGTCTGCCTGCTGCCCCAGGGAGGAGCAGAGGTGAGCCCACCCGGAGAAGACTGGGGAATCATCTTTCCCAGTAGGGTGACCTCTGCCCTGAGCCCCAGGGGCTGACACTGGAGAGGTAGAGGGGTGGTGGTGGAATGGGGAGAGGGGAGGAGGGGAGGAGAAACATTGTGCACCAAAGCTGCCCCAGTGCTCACTGGACTCTTGCAGAGGGAGGCATAGCAGGCATAGCAGGCGAGGAAGGATGCCCTGCCTAGGCCAAAGCTCCCCACCCCAAAATCAATGAAGGGTAATGGAGGAAGGTAATTAGCATTTGTCTCCTTCCCCACAGACTGCAGGAGAGAAAACAAACTGCAGGAGAAAAAACAAACTTTAATTCCAGCAAAAGGATTTTAAGCAGCTGAGGAAAAAGTTTGTCCTAGAGAGGGGACATGCCCCTCTGGACAATGCTCGTGTAGCCTCAGGCACCTGAGGTGGTCCTTGCCTATTGTTGCGCTATCCTGTTGAAACTTTCTTGGTCAACTCCACAGAGTGTGAAACCCAAACCCAGGGTCTGAACAGTCAAGAACCACCCTCTCCACTCCAAAGCACTCTTTCTTGGCCTATCTTAATAAGCCAACTCAGGTGGTTCCAGCTATTGGGGTCCTCTTCTTAGTTCTGGCCTAGATCACCCCCAGCTTTGCCAAAGTGTGAGGCCTATGGCTTACATGTCCTTGAATCTCCTCACTGGGTACAGTGTCTCAGGTAAGGAATGTGCTCAGGAGATACATTTGCTTCACGTAAGGGACAAAGTAAGCCCTGGTGTTCTTGTTGTTTAAAGGTATTATAACCAGGTGTTCAAAGTTATTAGGAAGATAAAACAATGAGACACTGATAAATTATAGGACCTATTTCCTCATTTCTTCCTTCAAAATAATGTGTTAGATAGTCATTGAGATTTCCATTTTTAATATTTGAAAAAAGATTCAAGAAGCAATTCTCCCAGAGCCATATAACCAGTCACTAGCAGACTCGTGGGATATGAATGAAGTTCTAACCCCAAAACTTAAATTCCCTTTGTCATAGGATATACCCACTGGCCAACCTGCTTCTTCCTAAATATCAGTTTGACTTAGATCGATAACAATAATTCACACAGGATTTGAAGAATAAAGCTGAAACAAGTAGAAAAAACACTAGTTATCTAGAAAATACAAACCAAAATCACAATGACATATCAAATCTAACACCCAGGAGGACAGTCATTCTGAAAAGAGGGGGAAGAGGGTAACAATAGCAAGTGTTGGTCAAAGACAGAGACACTGAAAATGTGGATCTGTTGTGCCTGGGTAGCAGGAATGAAAGACAGTGCACTTGCTATGGAGAGCTGTGGGGTGTGGTTGAAAAAATTAAAAATCAAGTTAAACAAATTCAGCATTTTGGGGCCGGGGAGATGGCCCAGTGGAACAAGCACTCTCTTGGCAAGCCCAAAGGCCTGAGTTCAATACCGGTTCTGAGAAGCAAAACA
>PVKA01004945.1:0-50000 GCA_004027165.1 Ctenomys sociabilis | reverse complement strand
TGTGAGGTAGAATTAACAAATAATAATTACACACATTTAAGGTATGCAACGTGGTATTTCACTAGACAACTCCTAGCAAACACATCTCTAGTTTATAACACATCACTGGAGTTCTAGTAACCATGTCACACATTAGCTCTCTAAGATTTATTTTCTTATCAATTAAAGCTGGTACATTCAAGCAACATCACCTCCTTTCCTTCTCTTGTCCCTGGTAGCTACCATCCAACTGCGTCTCAGTCAGTGTGATTTCTTACATTTCACCCAGAAAGAAGATCAGGCAGTATTTGTCTTTCTGTGCCTGATTTTTTTTTCCACTTAGCATCATGCCCTCAAGGGTCATTAATGCTGTTGCTGATGGCAAGATTTCCTCCTTTGTAAAGGAACAAGAGTATCTCCTCATGTATTTATTCTATGTTTTCTTTATTACTCTACCTTTGGATGGACACTCAGCCACTCTCATATTTTGGCAATTGCACGTTGCACTGCAACACACACCAGGATGCAGATTCCTCTTCTTCACTGCTCTTCAGTCAGGCTATTAGACTGATCAGCTTTCTCAACTGTGCTGAGGGAAGAGAAAACTGCGTATGTGCTTGTGTGTACAGCATGCTGTGTCTGTGGTGGCACAGGAGAGGACCTAGGGAGAAGGAGGAGCTCACAGAGAGGCAGGGTCCAATCCCACCAGCCTCATAACAACAGCCAATGCTAGAGTAACAAAATGGCAGAATTGCAAGAGATCTCACAGATGAGTGCCACTCAGCAAGACCTTTACAATGATGGGATGCCCTCTGTCTACTCAGTTGGACCAATGGCCACTAGCCACGTGTGGCTGCTGAGCATTTAAAATGGGACACTGTGACTGAGGAGCTGAATCTTTTAATAAATTTAATTTTACTTAAATTCAAATGCTTGATTCTTTGAATAACTCACTATGGTTGTAGAATGCTGGACTGTGTTGGATTGTGGTGTCGAGTTCAAGCACCTAAGTTAGTTGAATGTCAATGGAGTGCCCACCTTTGACAGGTGTAGACAAAGGAAGGGGTGTAGAAAGAAAAAATTGTGATGTTTGTGTATAGACAGTACAGTTGGGATAGATAATGCTGTGCTTCTACATAATTCTATGAGAGGCAAGATCTGCACTAATGGTGGTTGGACAGGATATTATGTCGGCTTCTAGTACTACAGCCATCCACTAGGAAAATAATTATTGAATTTTTGATATAATTCAGGTATAAAAAATAAGATAAGTAAGCAGCTACACTCTTAATTCACTGATAAGAGATATCTGCTAAAATAATATCTGTAAATATAATATCATGTATGCACCTTGTACAATACCAAAATGTTATGAAACCAGTTTGCAATGTATTAATTTATCGAATCTGTATGGTTAAGGTGTCTTGAAACTGTCTGATTGACATTTGTATTTCAATAAAATAAAAAAAAATCAAAAAAAATAAATTCAAATGCTTGAATGTCACTAGTGGTTATGGGGTGTGGGACATGCAGCTGTAGATCCCCTAGTCAGACTCTTTCTTTGTTCAGGAGAAGACACTAAGGCCCCAGAGAAGTAGCCCTGGGACACCACGCAGGCTTTCCAAGCTCCACAGTGGGACCGGGTCCTATACTGGCCTTGTGGTACATAAACACAGTGCTTATAATGGATTCCACTTATGACATTAACAAAGAACCTCCACAAGCCCTCAGCACAAGGACCAGAGATCAGGGCAAGTTTGTCTGATCAGCTTAGACGGGATGAGCCGGAGACAGGCACAAGCTTGGGGAAATAACCCAACTGCTACTTCTGCCTCTGCTCTGCTGCTCTGCCCTGGCAGAGCCAGCCCATCTGGTCCTTTCATTTGGTAATGTGAGATCTCCCACATCTCCTCTCTCACAGTTAAAATCTTGCCACTAGTGTGAAAAGAGAAACTGAACTGGAGATGGTGGTGGAAGTTAACTGAGATTAGGGGTCACTGTTCCATGGCTAACAAAAGCACAGATGCCCCAGAGCCACTTTATAGGCCAGATCATCTTCCAAATGCTCTCCACACCTCTCTCTGCTCCACTCCCACCTACTCCTGGCAATCTGTGGACTCCAGGGGCTCCAGAGGGGTATTGATTGGGCTCTTCCTCCCCCCACCCCCGCACATTATGACTCAAAACCAGCTAAACCTTTTCCATAATAAATGAGGTCATTTGTGGGAGGAATAGAGGAAATAGGAACTCTTCAACACACTCATCTCACCTCCTCCTTCCTTTCCTCTCTTGTTATCTGCCTCATTCTTTGGGCTGCCAAAAACAGACAAAATCAGGATACCCCCAAATCACCCTCTCAGTCAAAACACAAAGAACGCCCTTTGTCAAAACACATTTCAGGCTGCCACATTGGTAAGGATGGAGAATCAGGACAAAGGACAGGCTACCTGCCCCCAGTGAATTCCCCACCTATCGAGACCCCCTATAGTTGGGGCAATTGGATTCCACACTTCAGATGGACTTGCATTCTCAGACTCTCGGAGCTAGTTTACCAGGAATACCTTCTTAGAAAGGATGTGCTCAGAATTCTGTTTCCTTCTAGTAAGTAAAAGATCAAGAAGGACACAGACATAAAGAAATTTCTGGGGCCAGAGGGATGGCTCAGTAGAATAAATGCTTGCCTGGCAAGCGCAAAGGCCTGAGTTCAATCCCCGGTTCTGCAAAGAAAGAAAGAAATTTCCACCTGTAATTCCTAAAGCATTTTCTTTTGTGTGTGTGTGTGTGTGTGTGTATTACTTTCTTTTTATTGTTTATTATTTTATTTTATTTTATTTTATTGAGAAACAAATAGCAATGAGACAGTATCAAAACTGTCTAATAGGACACTTTCAATAATTAACACATTGTACATTGTTATCTTCTTAGTGGTCATCCATAGTACAAGAAGCAGACAGAATATCCTGTCCAAACACAATTAGTACAGATCTTTCTACTCATTGAATTAAGCGAGAGTAGCTGTATATCTATCCTGACTGTTCTGTATATACAAATACAAAATGGTCCTTCCTTTGTATCCCTTTTTTTTGTTTAGTCCTGTCAGAGATGGGTATTCCATTGGCATCTAAACACTATAGATGCATGAATTCAGCTAAACAATCTAACACAGTCCAGCAGTTAACAATAGTAGTGGGTTATCCACAGAAATTGTTGACTTGAGCTTTTCACAGCTCAGCATATTAATATGGCTTTACTTTATATACCTCGTTTTTATATTTTTCTTCTGGATGGTCAACACCAAGACAAAGCAAGACCTATGTAACAAGAAATGTAACTTTTTTATCTGACAAGGTCAGTCATATACCCTCAGGATTTATCCTGTAACCCTGTACCACACTTTGTAGATCCTTTGCCAGTGTCAGCCTTGTGGATGACTCACAGCCATTGCTTGACCAATTTATTCTCTTTGAAAGCCTGAGAGAATGTTTTCTCTCCATGTGACTCTCCTTAGGCACACTCTACATCATTGATCACTTTCTTCTTTGGCCGTCTAATCTCCTTGATCAGAAAATTTGGGACACAAATGAGTTATATGATGTTACAGTACAAGTTCTTCTATGTCCTGAGTCTTCACTGACCTTGAAAGGCTGGGGCCAAAATTTTGGCTGACCTTGAAGCCCTTCCTTTTCTCCAATTTTTGATCTGCAAACTTAGGTTATTAACCCTCCAAAAGAAAAGCTGCTTAGTACCCTGCAACATATGCAGTTCAATTTACCCTATCTGTCTAACTATCAATCATCTTAGGCATAACATGGAACAAATATTTTCCATCAAGCATTTATATATTAAACTTTAAGTTCCTACAGAATGTGAAGAAAAAATTAATTTAAAAAATAGAAATAAACACATATTTTTACACAGAAATTTAGAAATCTAACCATATACAGCATTGTAGTAGGACAGTCCTGTGACATTTTTTTCTTGTGTCTTTTTTTCATTTATTAGCCTTAATTAAAAATTTTTACTTGAGAGGCAGTATGGCAATAATTTGTATGTCACAAGTCTTCTAAATATGTACTTCTTGTCTTGTCCAAAAGCATTTTCTGCCTCATCCTAAATCGGAGCATGTTCCCTGCAGTCTGTCCCCTAGGGTATGACCTCTATGTCCTCAGACTGGACTCTAACCCAAATACTCAGGACCTTCAGAAAGATGGAGGCAGGCTCAGAGTGGATGCTGCAGTCTTCCTGGAAAGAGAAAGATCCTGCTGAGTCACGAGTGCCTGCCTGTTGTAGACCTGTTAGATAAAACAGACAGAAATGTAAGAGACACACTGCTGACTTACACAGGGGAGAACTGAATGGCATGCAGGCGAGAAGGGAGCCACGTGGGGGGAGACAGGCTGTGGGGCCAGCAGGGAAGAATAATAGGTCAGGGATGGACCAGATGGGTCACCTCATTATGGTGGCCCCTTCCCACTGTAAGTGGGGTCTCCGCTGGAAGACACAACTCCTTCTCCAAGCAAACTGACAGGATGGTTTTTCAATTCCCATGTCACAATCCCTTCATTCCTTCCGCAAGGAACCCTTTTCAGAGACTCGCCCATGTGGCAAGGGAACTCACTGGCTCTTCCTTTCCTTTCTCCTTACCTCCAAGAGCCTCCTCCGTTGCTAGAACAGTGCCTTCTCTTTTCCTATAGGGCTTCACCTCAGAAGAACTACACATTTGGAAAGTGAACAAAGGCGAGAGAGCAAAAATGGCAGGAGCAGGAACAGAGGCAAGAGTCGGCTGGTGGATGCGGTGCGTCTTCATTAATGCACAAATTCTTGCCTGGCATGGTGCTGTCCTCAGTGTTAGCTGGTCTTGTAACAGGCTGCAATCAC
This sequence comes from Ctenomys sociabilis, assembly GCA_004027165.1. Taxonomy (NCBI): domain Eukaryota; kingdom Metazoa; phylum Chordata; class Mammalia; order Rodentia; family Ctenomyidae; genus Ctenomys; species Ctenomys sociabilis. The sequence goes on along the minus strand of PVKA01004945.1, from coordinate 45,143 downwards.
TGGGTGACTGAAGTCTCTGAAGGCGAGTGCCGGATGGTCCACATGCTGGACAGCCCTCTAAGCCCACCTCACTATTCAGTGAAGTGGCAGTGACACCAAGTGGATACACCCACTGCACACCTGCAGGGCGCGGACTCAAAGGCAGACAGACACAGGACACTGTGAGGTGCAAGCCCGCATGGCCACACAGCATTTCCTGAGGATCCCAGGTGGGACACAAGCAGTAAGGAGAAGACTTCTTCCTCACAGGCATGGGGATCCACGTCTCGCCCCTCACTCTGCACAAACATGTTTGGATTTCCTATCAAAGCCCAGCAATGTCACCACTCTTTTCTGGCAGTTAGAAAGCCCTGATGTACATGCTAGGGCTTTTTTAGAACTGACAGCAGGCCCTGCTCCCCAAAGGTCATGGTGGATCCCAGAGAGAAAATTCCCTTTCTGGCCCATGGCTCTGTGCTGGAGGGCAGAGTGAGGTGTGAAGGGACTGCACTGTCTCACCCATTTGAGGATGCTGGAATCTAGGTTCAGAGCTGAAGAGGAATGGTTCCAGGCAGAATCCAAGTCCAGATGGACCCTGAGCATCCTGTTCTTTGGTCTCTTCACACCAGCCCACCAGAGCAATGCTATCAGCCAATATTCACTGAGCACTTACTATGAATGAGGTGTCACAGAACAGTCAAAGATCCATTCATCAAAATCCCTGACCTGGCTTGAACAAATGTGTACCTGTCTGAAGGCAATGCCATCTGGGGCTCACAGGTGGGTACTCAGATGTGAACTACCCAATTCTCACATGCAGCACCATGTGTGCCCTGAGGAGGCAACACCACATGCTGAAGGAGGGGAGGAGAAGTCACCATGGGATGATGGGATGCAGAGACTTCAGCAAAGTAGCTGGCCACAGGCATAGCCTGAAAAGTAATTTGGGTTTAGGTTGAAAGGCAAGGGGGAGGGGAGTGCTGGTCGATGACTCTGTGGTCTAATCACCTACCTGGCAAGTGCAAGGTCCCAAGTTCAATCCCTGGTACTGCATGCCTTGTCAGCCCTGAAACTCTGGGCATGCCATGCTGGCCCCAAAATCAGATGTGGTGGCACACACTTTTAATCCCAGCACTGGGGAGGCTGAGATAGGAGGCTCACTATGAGTCCAAACTGTATAGTGAGACCCTATGCCAAAATAAAAATTAAAAAAGAGAGGAAGGAAGGAAGCAAGGAAGGAAGGAAAGAAAGAAGAAAGAAAGAAAGAAAGAAAGAAAGAAAGAAAGAAAGAAAGAAAGAAAGAAAGAAAGAAAGAAAGAAAGAAAGAAAGAAAGAAAGGCAGTGGGTACAGAAAACATTCAAGATAGATGCGATCTTATGAGGCAAGGAGTCTGTTCAGAAAGATCCAGTAAAATTCAAAACATAGAAAAAAAAAATCTCAGTAGAACAATTGGCTGGAAAGGAGAGCTTATGTGGAACAGACTTAAGGACACCAGTTTGAAAATGTCACCTGAAGACCAAACCCACCACTGAGCCCTAGCTGAACCCTGACCTATTGAGAATCACATCCTAGATCCTCCTAGAGGTGGGAGGAGTCAGGATTGTGTTCCTGTCTGGGGCCCACACCCAGATCCACTACAGGCACCTCAAATGGTGCCCAGCACACGCAGATCCACTGCAGGCACCTCAAGTGGGTGCCCAGCACACCCAGGTCCACTGGAAGCACCTCAAATGGGTGCCCAGCACACAGGCAGCAGCGCTCGGTTCAGGCTCCCTCCTGAGGACGGAGGTCCCGCTGTTGCTCATCAGAGCCCTACACCCACTATCTATCCATGAAAGAGCAAGGCCTGCCTATTCCCTCCCACTCCCCGTTCACTGACTGAAGAGCCCTTCCTCATTTCCTGCATGTACTTACACGGCCCCGTGCGCCTGCGCCTTCGCCTTCCAGCCCAACTTCCCAGTCCTGCGGAGGGAAACAGTGGCTGATCTTGCCACCTGTCTTCCAGATCTCACTTGCTCAAAACACTTCAGGGACTTGTTGCGCTGATTGTGCCCTCTCATTCTCAAATTTGCAGCTTCCCCTCCTTACTTGAACTCTCTCTTCATTATTCAAAGATGATCCAGAAGCTCCCATCTTAAAATCAAAATTTCCCTTGCCCTGCACCCACCTTGAACAACTGCCCCATCTCAGGATTTACTCCTTTCTGAGCCGAGCTGCCTAAAGGCACAGAAACAGTTGCTTTCTCTATTTTTGTGTTTCTTTGAGAACACTGTGTCTTGTGATGCAGTTCAGGCTGCCTTCGAATTACCTGTGTAGCCCAGGCTGGCCTTGAACTCATTGAGATCCACCCACCTCAGCCTCTCAAGTGCCAGGGTATCACTTGGTACAGGCATACACTTGGCTGTCTCCTCCATTTTTAAATTTCACCACATCACAGGATCTTCCTGCGATGTCCCCTCTCCCACATATGCACATGCTGAAATCACCCTTGCTCAGACCACCAGGCACCTAAATCTCATGGGCTCCTCCTGGCGTCTTTATCTTCAGTAGCAGTTAGCCAGCTCACCCCTGCCCCTTCTTGTTGTCTTCTTTCTACTCTTCTGAGGACATTTTTTCCTGCTTTCTCCCTAACTCTTGCTGGTTTTGAACAGTCTCCTCTTTCTTAAGCAAAACTCATCAACTCCTTCCTATATATGCCACCCTAAGCACTTTTTATTTTTAACTACTTTGAGCCCAGCACAATCCTATGACATAGATGTTATTATTTGTCTCGATTTTGCTAGGTGAGAAAAACTAAGATATATAGAGAAACCTTCCTTAGCTTATTTAGATAAAGACTGCCAAAGACAAGATTTGAACCAACATCTTAGGCCTTGGGTCACTACTGTTAGACACGGCATTGTACAGTTTCTTTATCTGTGTCAGTAACAATAGGATAGAATATGTTGCAGTTGCAAACAACCTAAGTGTTGGTAGCTTAATAATATAACATGAGGTGCTTTCCATCTGAAACACACAAGCATTCAGGGACTCCGAACACAGAGACTCAACAACTTGTTGAGGAAAAGAGGAAGAGACTGAAAAACTATGTAAAGACTTTTCAGTGGCACCTCCAGCACATTTCTCCAGCTACAAGTAGTTTCCTGGTCCCACCTAGCTATGAGGGGGGAGGGAAATACTGGAGAGTGGGCGCAATATCCACTGAGCTATTCTATGTGTAGCACTAAACTCTAAGTGCTGGCGTTCCTCCAGGTAGTCTGGATCCTCATCTAATTTCTTACAGCTTTACTATCCATATAATAAGACTTCTCGAATTTATACAGTTAGCCCAGACCTCAGCATCATTTCAGAGCGCCAATCTTGTCTATCTAACTGCTTACTTGACATCTTGAAAAGGGGATCTCAAAAGGCCCTTAAATTTAATTGCATCCAAATCAAAACCCTGGGAGTTCTCCCCGTCATAATTTTTCCCCTCCCCGACCTGTCTCATTTCAATAAGTGATGCTTACATCTATTTAGTCACTTTGCCAGAAACATAGAAAATATTCCCAGCCCCCTCCCTTTACTTCCCCTGTTCAACCTATTGCCAACTCTGGCCAAGTCTACCTTCAAAATGATCTGGGGAGATGGCTCAGTAGAATAAGCACTTCCCTGGCAAGCACAAGGGCCTGAGTTCAATCCCCAGTTTTGAAAACTTAAATCTATCCCCGTATTATCAGTGCTGTTGCTCTTATCTAAGCCACCATTACCATGTGCCTAGACTTCTAGTCACCTCTGCTCTACTCTCCCTACTTACTCTGTGTCTTTCCAAAACATTCTCCCCATTACAGCTGATCTTATCTTTACAAACAAAATACATAGCATACAATGCCCCTTTTCCTTCCTCAGTGTAGCTCCTGTTGTTCAAGCTAGGTCCTGGCTCCTAAAAGGGGCCAGCAGAGCCCCCACTGAGTATCCTGTGCACTTCTTTCTAACAACACCCTGAACTAGTATTCCCCTTATGCACCACGCTCAGCCCTCCCCAGCTTCTCTGCATTCCTAGGAAACAACACCAGGTAAAAAGCCTTCCACCCCTTGGAATGCTTCTTTGCACATTCAGCCCTTCTCATGCAGAGGTCCCATCCTAAATCTCACCTTCCAGGAAGGCCTTCTATAAAACCCTTAATGTGAATGAGCCCATGCTGATACACCATCTCAGTACCTCCTACTCTTTCAATTCGTAGCATTACCTCTAACTACACACCTCTCCTTGTGACTGTTTTATCTTACTGTCTTGGAACTGTAAGCTCCATGGAAGTTATAGTACAATACATGTTGGCTCACCCTTGTATCTTCTATAAACAATGTCTTCTGTATACAACAGCATATCATAAGTCAGCAGTCAATGTCTATGAAATGAATGAACCAGTGGAAAAAATAATAATTCTTGTCCCAGAATATGCCCTCTGCGACCAGCCTTCAGTGGAATCAGCTGGCTGACTTCCCAGCCCCTCAGACCCTGTCACTGCATTCATGATCACTAGTCATCTTTTGTTTCCTAGTTCTCTAAGCAATGTGCAGGTCTGGATGGCTTGTCATGAACTGGCTGAGCTCCGGAGGGCACTCGGGCTGTATCTTCTGGTGAACCCACTGTGGGTCACGGACTGAGTAGAGCTGAGGGCTCCTTACTCATTTTTTTTAATCGATCAGTAAATAACTGAACTCTTTAGTTCAGTATGCATGATCTTTCCCAAGCTGACCAATGCTACCTTCTAACTCTGTTGCTGCTACAACCAACTGCCACAAATGCAGGTCCAAAAGCAGCCCAAAGGGATAAATGTAGAGTTCTAGAGTGCAAGTATCTGAAGCTCTTCTCACTGAGCTAAAATCAAGGTGCTGGCCAGGTTGTGCTCTCCCTTGGAGGCCTGAGGGGAGGCAGCCTTGTCTTCCGGGGCACTAGAGGCCACCTGCATTCTTCAGTGTACAGCTCCATCCCTCGTTTCAGAGCCAGCAACCGTGAGGCTGAGTCCTTTCCACACCAGCTCTCTCCCTCTTCCTCCTCCCTCCTGCACATCTATGGATGCCATGATTTCCTTGGGTCCATGCAAACAGCACGAGTAAACTCCTCATCTCAAGGTCAACTGCTTACCAACTGTAACTCCACTTACTGTCTCTTCTCGTGGTGACCATTATAGTTCCAGGTGACTGGGGTTGCGATATGGACTTCTTCCTACCACCATGCTCACTTCTAGCCCACCCTCATCTCCACCCCCACACTTGAACCCTAAGGTTGGGTCTTCATGCCGCATTCAGAAGACCCAGGTGGTAACACCAAGGATCTGCAGGAAACCACAAGACTTCCCAAGCAAGCCATGCTCAGTGTGCCTTTGCACACCACAGCTCCCCCCTGGGCATTTCCACCCAAAATCTAGAGTATAGGCGTCTGTTTCTTTGGGTCATTTTACAGGAGTTACCAACTGCACAGTGTATGCGGAGGCAGCAGAATGGATAGAAAAGAACTTGGGTTTTGGCTTCAGAAGTCTGGATTCTAATCTCGACTGCCTAACAATAATGGTATGATTCTAGACAACAGTGCTACCTTTCTGAATACCATTCAAATCTCTGTTTCCTCGCCTGTGAAGTGTAGAGTCTCAAAAATATTCCTCTTACAAAGTTGCTGTGAGGAACAAATGAGATTAAGTATGCAAAGCATGCAGCATATGGTAAGTGCTCTCTATAAGATTAGTTGTTGTGATCGTTGTACTAAAATCCTTAATAAATTATAGCCGTTCTCTGTTGTTACGGTGCTTTATTTCATCCCTTTATCTGACAGACTCTCAAATCTTGGCTAAAACACTGCATCTTCAGGAAAGCCTTCCCATTCTTTCCCAGGCAGCGGTCATTAGTTGCTTCCTGTTCACGCCCACCCTCTGCTTCCACTAGGGCATTATTACAATGGATTGGTCTAAGGGTCTTGCATATGTCATGCCTACCTTCAACCATGTGCGGGTAGAGGAGCCTGGGCTCCCCAAGTGCACATGTCAAGTCTTACTCTTTCTTTTTTTTTTGCGGAATGGGGGATTGAACTCAGGCCCTTGCACTTGCCAGGGAAATGTGTATTCTACTGAGTCATCTCCCTGGCCCAAGCCTTACTCTTTCTATACTCAATGTCTTGCTCAGGGCAGAGGCAGAGCAATGTTTAAGAAATGTGTGCTGAGTGAATAAACAAAGAATTCTATGTTACTGCTTAGCAATCGCCATCCTACTGAACATGCATTCACTGATTTGTCTAAACACACGTGATGTCACTGCATGCTCCGTGTTCAGGATTGTGAGGTATGCACTGTCTCTTCCTGGGAACAGCATCCTTTGGGATTCAAGTCCGACTGGACCCTTGGGAGAATTATAGCCAGAAAGTAGGATCCACATTTGTCCTTGTTCTGGAAAGAGTCCTCTGGATATGCAGACCACCCCTCCCCTTCATCAGCTCCAGGGTTTTCATTCCCTGGTTCAGCAAGTAGGCCTCACAGAAAAAACTCTACCCCAAGCAGAACAGGGCTGAAAATCATATTTTCACGGGATGTCAAACCTCCTCTCTTACCTTAAATGAAAGGTATTATTTCTGAGAGGAGAATGTCACACTCCACCACCAAAATTCTGCTTCCTCGGCAAAAACTCCAGCAGTTTCTCTGCACGGCTGGCAGCTCTCCACCCAAGGCCGACACTGGGAAATTCACCAGGCCCAACGCAAATCACGGGCACCAGCCACTATGATTAAAACAAGGAAAAGCAAAGCCAAAGAGCATTATGAGCTGTGTAGGAAGGGGGTGGGGGGAGAAAGGAGATGTGGTCCGGATACCAATTCAGGACCCACAACAGGTCCTAACTCCTCTCGGGACATTCACCAATCACTTTGCCAAGTAAATAAATTATCCTTAGCTCAGCAACCTCCGGGCCTTTCCTATAATGGATGATATCCTTTCACCTTCATCTTTGCTATATATAAAAATATATCCTTCTTAGCTGCCTACAAGCTATCCATCCCTTGTCTCTAAGCAATTCGTGCTAGAGACAGAGCCCTCTTTCTAATCCGCCCACACCAAACCTGCCCTGGGATAAAAAGCCTTGCACAGAGTTGGGCAGGGTGGAAAAGGTGTCAGGCAGAGACTGCATTCAAATAAATGGGAGACTGTCTATACTTTTTAATGAGTGAGAGTGCACTGGGAGAACAGGTCAGAGAGTGGCTGTCTGTCCTTTGAGCTTTCTGTTGTGTCAACTTCTGCATGTGTAGCCTGGGGGCTGATAGAGCTGTAAGCTCCCCAGAGTCCCTGCAGCACTCACCACTTACCTAGCTGGCAGCTCTCCATGAGGAAACCTGTCCTCTTTGGCCAGGCCTGTCCAGATTGAGGGGTGCAGGTCCTATTTACACTCCTAGCCACTCCAGGGGCATGTGAAAAGGGAGTCTGCTCTGCACATACCCCAGATGTTAGCTTGGGTGCTCTGTGTCTTCTAGGTGCCCCTCAGCCAAGTTCAGGTGCCAACCTATTCCAGGATGGTGTGCTCCATGTTAAGGATCCAGCTATTCTGAGTCCAGGAAGCCAGCAGTTCTGCCAAGATGAATTCAGGTGTTGGCCTACGCATGACCTGCAAGTTCTTCTTGACAAGGTACCCCAATCTAGAGGTCCCCCAACCCAGGTCCCTAAGCCAATCAAGCATGCCGTGCAATGCCTTTCCTTCATGCAGGGCTGGCTGCACTTCCTAGGAGACCCCTCTCCTCCAGAAAGCTCCCGGGGACAAGTGTCTTCTTCTTTCCAAGGACTCTCCACTAGGGAATCTCCCACCTGGCCCTCCATCACCTCACTCCACTGCACGGCCAGGGGCTGTATGCAAACATTTGCTTTGATTTGTAAAATGATCCATATAATTAGGGAAAAGAGTTAAATAAAGGGACTGATTTCAGAGAGCAGGCTCTTAATGACACTAATACCTGACAAAAGGGGTCATTATGATGGGCTAATGGGCCTTGCCTGGCGTTCAGCTCTCTCAGGACACAATCCAACACACTCAATTATCTGCTAATCAGGGCCATTTTGTCAGAGGTTATTGCCCTGAAGTATCAATTATAGGAACATTATTAATACTTTATGGAGAAACCACTTGCATGAAAGTGTTAAACTCTTGGGGGCATCCCTCTCCACTCAACCCCATAAGGGGCTGTCTCTTCTGCCCCCACCCCAGTTCCCCAACTGTTGTTTTCCATGGCCCACTGGGTCTACTGGGAAGGGGCCAGGGTCACAATGATGCTCCCAAATCTGTCACCTGTGACTGAGCTGGCACTCCCAACTCTTAATGCCACCAGCTGGCAAGAGTAGCTTAGCCCAAAGCCAAGGCATTACTGACTCAAGATGTGGGAGGGCAGCAAGGAGCCATGAGCTGCAGGAGTGTGTGCCTGTGCATCTCTCTCCCTTCCTCTCCCTCTCTCAAATAAGGCCCTGTCAAAGAATTGTGAAGGCAATGGACAGGGGACCCTCTGCCTGAGCACACAGCCTGGCAGGGATGCAGTCTCACACTTTCTGTACTACTCCCTGGGATCCACTTCTCATCACTGGATGCATGGAGATCTCCCCTGTAAAGAGGCACTGCCAACCCAGACACTGAAGGAATAACTCCGAAACGTAGTATGGTGTAGGATACGAAACATAAAAAGGACTTTAGATAGTGATCAGTCCTTATTCAAATCTGTTTCCCCACTCACCGGTATCAAGAGTTCAGGCAAGTCACTAATCTCCCTGAGCGGAGACTGTCCAACCTCCTGAGAAGCAGAGTATCGTGCTGAGGTGTTACAACTTGTGTCTAGATGTCCCCTCCATGGTCTCATGTGGTCATAGGTGGAGCTTTTCAGAGGTGTCTAAATCTATATCATGTGATGCTGGGATTGATTCCTGGTGCAACACTACGAGTGTTACCTGCCCTAATGATGGGTACCCAGGTAAGATATAAGGGACAGAAAGAGGCTTGCTGCTTGGAGCCTGGTGTCTCCTGTCTTCTGTCTTCCACCTGCCATGAATTGTTTCTCCCCAAAAATGCCCTCTGCCATGCCACCTTGCCTTGGAGCCTGCCGACTGTGGACTGAAATCTCCACACACTGTGAGCCATAGCCACCCTTTCTTCCTTTGACTTTGGGTGTGGGACATTTTGTTTCAGCAACAAGAAAAGTAATTAAGACATGGATGAAACTAGGCTTTGGAAGGCTGGTGGTATCGTGTACTGGTTTCACCCACTGGATCACGTTACTTGGCCTATTTCTTGCACACAGGCCAGTAATGGTCACAGCCATGTCCCAGAACCATGGTATGGGTCAATAAGAATGTGCACCTAAGCACTGTACTGCACCTGGAACAGGCCACCCAGGACCATGATACTGACTTTGTGGCAGACCTTGAGGATTGAGATACTTACTGTTGTATGTGCTCAAAGAAAGCAAACTCTCTGTGTCCCCCATCATCCCTGAATAAGTGGACAACTGCTAAGAGGAAGGTTAAATGATGTTTCCAACAGAGAAAGAGAATGGCAGTGGGCCCTTGAATCCCCCCATCGAATGCCTGGGATCATGGGCAAGCACCAGTTGGCCTGAGTGAACTGTCTCCTTGGATAGGGTAGGACTCTCCACTTCTGTGACCTAGTAGCAGGCCTGGGCCTGCCTATTACCATCAAGACAACCAGGAGAAAAGTACCACATGGGAATCTCCTATAATGTGGTTTACAGGCAGCTTAGTCTAAGGAGAAGAGTGAGGAAGAAGAGGCAGGAAATTACTGTGCCTTGTGGGCCCTATTGCATGGTTTCAGAAATAGAAATGAAAGATGGGGTCGTGTCCATTTTCCCAATAGCTGTTGAGTACCTCTGAACAACAAAGGCATCTGACCACCATCAGGGAAGAACTGGCCAACTCAAGACAGACAGATCGATTCTGCGAGAGTTTGGGCTGCCTTCTAATAAAAACATCTATCTTTATATATCAAGAGTTTCCCATGGTTTCTGGTCACCTAAGGAATGTGAGTTGTTCCACTAGGGAAAAGCAGTCTATGCAGAGAGTTCATAAGAACCCTCAATGTCAGAAGAATTGTCCAAAATTAGTGGCCACTGAAAGTCAGCTGACTGAGGCATCAAAGAAATTCATTTCAAGTATAACTGTAAGGTGTTAAGGCAAGATTCTTCATCTGAGAGTGGGTTCAAATGCAAGAACAAGTAATGCAAACTCTTTGTGAAGACAAGAGGAGGTACTGAGGGTACTTGGTTGGCTTGTGTAGAATTCACTCCAGGGAAGAGGAAGGACCCATGTCCACCTTGCATGGTCCAAAAAGAGAAACCATCACCTACAGCTAAAGGATTTCAACATCATGCCTAGGGTGGCTGGACCCAGGTTTTGATGGTAGAAGCATCAGTTGGACGACTGAAAGAGCTGGGAATCTACCCTTTCAGGCCTTGATTGTGGCTTATAAATGTGTTATTTGGTGGGCCTGGGTAATCAGTGTTTGTGTTAAGCAGTTACGGGGTTAAGTGCTACCAGGGGTTTGATCTGGGCTGACAGAGCCAGAGCAGCAGAGTAGGGTGGTTGCCTAGCAACGACACCTGTAGCACATTAAGCAGCCAGTCGGCTTTGTCAACTTCTAGCAGGGGCTTTGTAGAGTAGAAGCTAGACGTGGGGGAAGATTTGTGGGGCAGAGTGGAAAGCTGGACAGTGAGTTTCAGGATAGACAGGGAAACAGGTGGCAGGGAAATCAGATGTTTTGGTCACTTGCACTGAACAACTTCATGCCTATTTTCCTTAAACAGGAGGCAGCTCCGGTGTGCATCCTGGGTAGGTGACCTCAACACTGCCCCTGGGCTCTTCCTGAAACTCCCATGTCTACAGCCAGGGAGGACTGCCGTTCCCCAACCCAAGCCATTTTTCAATCATGAGTCCTTGAGACTGGGTGACCAAGGAGGAAGGACAGGGGCTTTTGTGGTTTTTAGATTAGAGAGGAATAGAGCCATGGAGAACAAAAGCAAAGGCCCCGAGGGTGCAAGGCTCCTACCCCCTTGAGGCCCACCATCCCACACATCCCCCTGGATGTAATCTCATGCACATCTGAGACACAGCTGGAAGAGAAGCAGATCTGGGGAAGGGTGAGGAGCTTCACAACATCGCGGCTGCCTTTACAGAATTTCTGCCAACTTTCACCAACATTCCCGGGCTGCCTCCAATGAGGTGGAGGTCCAGAGTGATGTGTCTTCTAAGAGTAGGCTATTCAAATGGTAGCAATCAGGAGGTGTGGGCACTTCCACTTGATCCTTATGAGCTACACGGCCTCTGGTCCAGACCTTCCCTGAGACTCAATGTCCTTGTCTGTACAGTGGGAGGTAACTAGACCTGCCCCACTCACCTTATGGGGATCAAAAGAGGTCATTTAGGTAAAAGCAGGTTACAGACACTACAAATCCTCCTCCACACATAAGGTACGCACACTGCAAAAAAATGTCAATATACTTGTTATTTTGGAAAGGCCCAAGCCATCTGCCTAGGGGAGAGGATCCACCATGTGCTATGGCGCTGGCAAGGAGGCCTACTCCATGCTTCTCTTCTAGGATCACTGGTTCAAATCCAGCCCCAGGCCAACAATCACTGTAATCATTGGGTTTGGAATTCACAGCAGCTGGCTTTAGGAGAACTTTTGCTTATCTACGGCCCATTGAATTTTCACCATAAACTCATGTGTGCATTGACAAAGAAGGCAGAGGCTGTAAACCTGGCTCAGTCTCAGGCACTAGTCTACCCACCTCCCTTCCACAGACCACGGCTGCTTCTTCCAGACTATCTTCCTAAGCAGTCAAGTGGCCAAGGTAATGCTCTTTGCTCTGGGCTAGGAGGTAAGTGTCAACCTTCCTGGCCATACTGACACTGCTTCTCCCACCCCAGCTTCCCCTCAGGTCTGAGAAGGCAGGGAGTCTTCCTTTCTACACCACAGCTGGGGTACTTCCTTCTCTCACTTTGTAAGACAATCCACAACAATACAGATGGGGGGCTGGGAGAGAGAGAGACAGAGAGACAGAGAGAGATAGAGAGACAGAGACAGAGAGACAGAGAGACAGAAAAAGAAGAAGAGGAAGAGAAGGAGGAGGAGGAAGGGCAGAGGGAGGAGGGGGAGTACAAGAGGGAGAGGAAGAGAGGGGAAGGGAGAAGAGGGGAGTGAAGGGAAGAAAAGTAGATTTAAGGCCCATCCAACCTGAAGTAGCCACTCACCAGCTCAGAAACCACACCCAGCTTTCTGTGTGACTTTTGGGATTTTCTGCCTGTGTGGCTCTACCACACTCACAGTGACAAATTGTGTGTGTGTGTGTGTGTGCACGCGCGTGCGCGCACACACGCGCACGCACGCACGCACTCAAGTCACTCCATGGCTTCTCTGCTCCTGTGTTGTGCCGTTATTTTCTCGCTCTGGGTTATATTTAACTCAAGTCATAATATTTGGGGGGTGGGAAGCCTGCTGTTTCACCAAGAAAGGCATTTGAATATTCTCAGTTCCAGAGAATTCCAAGGGCTCTGGGAAGAGAGTGAGGCGCTCGCCCCAGATTTGTCTGACACATCGTGGTCACGTGGACTCCATTAGGATGACTGTGGTAGCACGGAGCAGGCAGCCTAGAGGAATGTTGTAGAAACGATGAAGAAGAACCCTGAGTGATGTCAGCAGGAGGCTGCTGCCTCTGGGCGTCCCAGGGCACTCGCCCTACGTGTCCCCACAGGGAGGGGAGCTCTACTTGGCAATGTCGCTCGCTCTACCTGCACCCCACCTCTCATGACCAGTGACAGTCTGAGGGGCACACAGAACTGCAGTCCCATGTGATGTGAGTGAAGGCGTCCCGCAGCTCCCCATCCCCCACATGCACGTGGAGGGCCCCCCAGCATTGGGGCAGAGAATCCCTGGCAAGGTCGATGTTGGGTGATCCACATGTTGTTCATCAAGAGGAGAAACAGGCAAGAATAGTATGATTTTATTAGTCACAGTACAAAGATATCTTTGAGGGCAAGTAGATTCACCTGTTTCCTAATTTTATGGATACCCTGTATATTTGGACACCCATATTTTTAAAATTCTGACTCTATAGATTGTCTGAAAACTCTTCCTACTTAGGTAGTACATTTCTATTTTTTTTTTTCTTTCCTTTTCTTTTTTGCAGTACCAGGGATTGAACTCAGGCCCTTGTGCTTGCCAGGCAAGTGCTCATTCTACTGAGCTATCTCCCCAGCCCTGGTAGTACATTTCTTGAGAAGACTCAACTTTCTTTCATGTCCCTTCTCCAAGCAATGGAGGGCAGTGTGGACAGATTTCAAAATACCCTAAAGTAGGGTCTATGAGTTGATGGAGATTGAGGACAGGCAGGATTGCAACATGGGCATTATTACAGGGCCTACACAAAGGCAGCTATCGGTGTTAGATGAGAGGAGGGGCACAAACACTGTCCAGTCCCCTCACCAAGTAGAGCAGCTGGCTCAGACCTGCAGGGTACTCCAGAAGAACCTGTCCTACCGATGTCTGAATGGTCTTGCCAGACAGAAGCAACCAGAAGCGAGTCACATGGGGATCAGGAAGAGACGGCTAGCCTGGTCCCAAGTCTTCACAGGCCACTGTTCCACCTCCAGTCTGAGCTAAACACTAAACCAGAATGTGCTTCACATTCATGGGAACTGACATATGGTATAATTTTTTTTTAAATCTTTCAAGTTCCCTAGGCAGCCTTGACGTGAATATTAATACTAACATAATTTCATGATGATTAGAGAACACAATTAGGGGCTATTAATAATGACACAAATAATGACATTTAAGGCCTCATTTTAATTTGAGTAATATTCTGTCTGGTGGTATTTAAACAGCTCTGTCTAGCACAATTAGTATAGGGCTAGGGTGCAGACACTGCTCACGGGATCCATGCATCCATCTCACAACTTACCTGCATGGAAAAGGAGAGAGTTAGGGATGCACTGCCCCACCCATGAGATTCACCCAGAAAGCACATCCTGCCCTGCATGTGACCCGGCCCCCAGGCATAGGTCCCTTAGCCAGAAAGACCTGTGTACAGATTTCAGAAGTCTGCCCCTGGAAATTAGAAGGCTTGCTGGTGGCTGCAGCTCACTAGTCAGTCACTTGTTCCATCCTTGGGGACCACACTTCCCCAAGATTCAGGCAAAGTATAGGTTTCTAGGTGTATTTGTGAGCTTTTCATCACTTAGATCAATACCTGAGCAAAACAACTTAAAGGAGGAAGGACGGACTCTTCTTCCTGCTGTTGGATTCGGTTGGCTGCTAGCAGGCTCTGTTGCTCTTAGGCATGCACTGAGGCAGAAACTGGGTGGTGTAAGGGCATGGCAGAGCCCAGGGAGACAGCCAGAGAGCAAAGGGTGGGGACCAAACAGTTCTCAAGTTTGCACCCCCCGGGTCCCACTCACTTTTACCAGCCCCATCTCCTATTCTCCTCACCTTCCAGTAAGGCCAGGCAGTTAAAAACCAATCCTCTGATGAAGTTACAGCCCTCAGCGCCCCCCCAAAAGCCCTACCGCTGAACATGGTAACTCTAGGGACCAAGCTGTCAATGCATGAGTCTTTGGGGGACACTTTGTACTGACACCTTAAGTTTCCAGCTCCTCAATGAAATCCTACTGGACTTGCAACATGCAGCTCCCCACCGAGTCCCAGCAGCCCCCCAGGCCTTCCCTTCAGTAGCATTTTTCTGCACCTGTTGGGGCACACAACTCCTGTCACCCTGATAGCCACTCTTCCCCCCTCCCCATGGCTCACTCTTTGCTGGATGGAACCTCATCCTGTCTGCCCATCTGCCTTTATGCCCTCCACTCACAAAGGATACAGCTTGCTTTCCATAAACCTTTGCTGGGTGACTTAATGGCTAAATGCCTACAGGTTCTCCCTTCAAGTCTCTAGAGCACAGAATTGGAATAAAGAAGGAATTGGCAGGAGAATGGAAGGAAAGGGGAAAACATGGAGGAGGAAGACATAGACTTGTTGAGGCCCGCAGTGTCCTTTATGCCCACTGTCTTCTTTCATCCTTGCAAAACTCATGTCAGATATATTACTGTTCTCAATTCACCATTGGGGAAACTCCAGTTCAAAGAGGTTAGTCCGTGCCTGCTCACAGTAGTATGCGGCTTCACAGCCTTCAAAGCTACCTCTGTAGCTACCAAAGCCCCACAATGCAACCATGCACTATAGGATTAAGACCATGTGGGATGTTTGTGTCACAAGAGGAGGCCAGATACCTGGCAATGGACATCACAGACAAAGCAGCCTGCAGAAATCCCTCCCATGTGAGGCTCCTGCTGGGTCTGCAGTGGCAGAAGTGGAAATCTGCTGGCCACGCGCCAGCCCGGGGAGCCCTCTAGCTGATGAGGGCTGGAAGTCTGCCCCTGGAATGGGTGGCACTGGACATGCCCGAAGACAGGGCTGGAGGGCAGCCAATTCCATCTGGGCTGACGGTGTTTTGGCAGAGGCCAGCGAGGCTGTGGAGGCCAGGGCAGGGCTGTGAGCAGCGGGGGAAGTTAAGTGGAACCCTTTCTGGGTAATTGACTCTGTCTGCCCAGAGGACCCCTGCCAAGCCCAGGCAGGCCCCAGCCTGACATGCTGCAACCTGTCTGGAGTGTGAGCTGCAAAGGCGGAGCGCCTGGCTGGCGGCAGCTGGTGATTCTGTTCTAAGACTCACCCCTCCACTTTGAACCTCCTTTTGTCTGACTCCCTGATGCATAACGCAGGAAGCCATTCAAATCAATGCCAGTGGAAGCTATGGTGGCTGCTACAATGTGGTCAGCAGGAAGAGTGGCACTGAACAGAGGGCAGAGGCCTGGAGCAGGGTGCAGGCTGAGCCTCCTTACCCAACAGTGGTAACCTTAGTGCCACCTACCACATCCCCAATGTTACATGTCCCCTATCACACAGAGCCCTAGATTTTGCAAGAGTACTGAGACCTCTGTGAGGGGATTTTTGTGGCCACAGGGAGCATAGACAGCCTCAGAACTGGCTGCACACCAGATTTTTTTCTCCTACAGCACCGCACTTGTTTTCAACACTGAAATACTTGCCTATTTTTTCATCATCTGCATGATGTAGGAATTCTGTCCACCCAGCCCTCACAGCCTGATGCAAGGCAGCAACAGAAAACATCGCCTACTTTGATAGGGACTCAAGGTCAAAAGGCCTGACTGCTGGAGAAACAGCTACAGTTGGAATGTGAGGGGTACAGGAGAGGGGACATAGACATGTGATTTCCTGGGACCCAGAAGGGGGGAAAGAAACAGAACCAAATCCAAAGCAAGACGGACCCACCTTCCCTCATGTCCTTGTGGGTCTACAGCTGCTTCTCACTCTCGTTGAATGCACACCGCACCATCACCTCTCTCACCCTCTAGCCTACTTCCTTTTGCAGCAGTGCTGAGCACTGCAGTCGGCACTGTGTGCTTCCAGCAGACAGCAATCCAAGGTGACATGGGAAGCCTCCTCACTACCAGCCAGAAGCAGAGTAACAACTCTGGCTTCTACATCCTCAGGACTTTGCATGTCCCTCTACAGAAGGCTCAGCATCACCAGACAAGGCTATGTCCTTCAACACTCTGGGCCAGACCACTTTAGCAGGCTCTGAACTAACACCTGGACCTTCTGATCTTCCCTTCTTACCCTTGGAATGTACGCCACTATTGGAACTCAACTCTCCAGAGAGAAAAATTACACCCAACACTTAATGATGGGCTTGCCATGTGCCAGGCGTCTTTCTATACTCCTAAAGCTTTCATTATGTGGCCTTTGCAACAACTCCACACAAAAAGTACTCTTTTTACTCGTTCCCATTTTAGATGAAACAACTGAGGCATACAGAAAATAAGTAATCTACTCAAGTTTTATTGCCCAGGGTTATAATTTGCCCAGAGTTAGAGCCAGGAATCAAAACTGCCACGCATTCATAAGTGAAGAGTAGCAATGAATGATCACATTCCATTTACTCTTTACTCTCGGGTCTCCCCACCTCTCTACCATCTTCAAGTCTTACATGCTTTAAGTGTCTGTCCTAACCCCTGTCCTGCCTTCTGTGCAAGAAAAGGGGACACTTGTTCTCCTCTAGGTACCAGCAGCCTTGGTCCACTTTCATCCAGTCTTCCTTCTTCCTCTGCCACCCACTGCCACCTGTCGCAGATCTTCCTGTCTCATCGTCCACTCTTAGGCAAAGCCAGTGTCCACCCTCTCTAAACTCAGCTTCACAAAGCCCATTGTCCTGGTGGAAATGCACAGGCAAGCCTGGGATGGATACATGTGCTCTCTCAGGGCTGGCCTGCATCACCCCAAGAAAGCAAATTTGCCCCTCTGAACACCAGTTGTCACTGCCTGGAGATAAGAGTGGTCTTTTGCAGGAGTTGTCAGGATGACGAGGAGAGGTTACTTGGGAGAGCACCTGGCTCCTAAAGGACTCTGGGTCAAGGCCAAAGTTCTCCTCAGCTTCCTCCATGCAGGTTAGTGATCTCTGCCTCCCTGGTGCTTACCTCCTAAAGATCTCCAGGAAACTGAAAGCTACTTGGTGCAACTACTGCAACCTGTTAGTCCCCGTGAATCCTGTAATTACCCAAACCTTACCATCTGCTAAACATTGTTGGTGTGCTCAATAAACATCTTTTGCATAAATTTACTCATTGGGTGAATATTAAAGTGCCAGTATTTACAGAGGGCGCCCACCTCTCTCATCATACCCAGCAAAGAAAGCAGATCCAGATGGCCTCTGAGTTCCCTTCAACCTGAAAGCCTAGAACATAAACCACCCCCCCCCCAGAAAGAACTTGTGCAAAACACAGCACTTTCTGCCTACCTTGCCCTCTTTGTTACCAACAACATCAACTTGAGGTCACACTAACTCTTCAAATCCATTGCTTGCTCGTCACATTTTCCTCCTCCCAATTATTTTTTCCAAGGGCCTGGCATTTCTAGCCCACACCAGGAAGCTGAAGTTCTCTGGCAGCCCCAAACCCCGGCCACCACTGGTGGAGAAGTCAAATTGGCAAATAGAAATGTCACTCAATCATTTCCCAGCGCTTTCCTCTCCTTGCCCTTCCCCACTGCATATAATGAGAAATTCTCTTTTGCCCAAATATTGTTTGAATTTCAAATACACAATTTCCCTGGGGGTGACCAGATGAAAAGAGAAATCTGGTTTGCAACATAAGACCTCCTTGCGGAAGTCGCATTGAGCAAACACCGAAACTAAATTTTTATTGAGCTCCTTGAAATGACAGGAGCACATCAAGGCAACCCAGCTCCTTTCCCACTGTGGTATGCTTAAATTATTTTAAGTGAATGCCAAGGAAGCGCCCCTCAAGGGGTGAGAAAAGAAGGGAAGGATTTTGAACATAGTGGGCAAAGTGCTAAGTCTGTCCGTGGCCTCTAACCTATTCTTTATGGCTGCCTGCTTCCAGACCGGCCTTTCCATGCTCCTCTCTTCGCAGCTGTCTGTCCACAGGTGTGGGAGGGACTTCCAAGGGCTGGGTGATGAACCTTGTGGAATGAGTACCGAACTGCAACCCAAAACCCACTTATTTTCGAAGTGCCAACAGTGCAATTAAACCTGAATACTGAGGGGCTTATTTTGAGGTCTTAATTTAGAAACAACAACTCATCCACTAACATCATTCATAATAAAATAAAGAACAATTGTACCAAGTTCACCCCTGACAGCTCTAGGATAAAGACTCTCAACCCTGACTGCATAAAAATCAGCTAGACCATCTTAAGGAAAAAATACTAATGTCCAGATCCTACTCTGGACAAATTAAGTCTCCTTGTGTAACACCCAGAGCTCAGAATTTTATTAGATGCTTTCAGATATTTCAAAGGGCAAGGTGCGCACATAAATGTGCACTATGTACCCTCCCTGAAATGGCAGGCCAATCTGTGTGTGCATGAAAAAGTGTCTTTGCCGGGATGTGGAGTCTTAACTTTCAGATAACTCTTAGCAATACCTGCCACCTACAACAGGCTTGCATAAAGCTACAGCTGGGTTCCTCAGGTTCACTCCAGCTGGAAAACAATATACTGCAGCATTTTGTTTGTCAGAGTTATTTGTAATGGACAAACAAAGCATAGATCACTGGGTCCTGGAAGAATGACTCTTGGGGGGTCATGGGTGATGGGTCTATAGACGTTGGTGGGAGTAAAAGGCCCATTGAAAAGTAATGAGGCATTCTTGCAGGGAAAAAAAAATAGGCACTCAGTGGGATTTGTTGTTTCAGCAGTCCTGCCTGTGACTCAGCTGACAGCTGTGCCCAGCTTGGCCTTCAAATCTGGACAGCAGAACCCAAGTCCCCAGAGTGTGGTGATTGCCCAGGATGGCTTATTCTGGGCGCTCCATCATTGTGTCTGGTCCATAAGCTCTCCATAACTGGCCGGAGAACCAGCTTGCAAATGTGGAGAGTTGCAAGGGGGTGCTGGAAGGAAGCAGATGGGGAAAGGCTGATAAAAAAGAAGGGTTCAAGCCCCAGTAGAATTCCCCAAGATTGAAGAGGTCTCTTAAAGCCTGCAGAACTTGAGCCAACAAACGGGGGGGTGGGGCTTAAGTCTTCTGAAAACACCTAAAGTGTACTTTAAAGGAACAGATCAAAGTGGGGAGAGAAAATGAGCCATTGCTTAGCTCTTCTCTTAGGAAGGTCACTTACAGCACCTATGCCTGCCCCCCAGAACCCTGGCTGGCTCCCAGAATCTGGAAGCTGACAGTACATAACCAGCCCTGCCTTTAGCACTACCCTTGCCAAAAAGCAAGAGGCCAGCCTTGGGGCTTCCCAGGCCCATCAGCTGCCTGAGTGCTCAGCCACGCTCATGAAAGGGACCCCTCTTCCTCTCTTTTCAGCCCTGCACTCTAATTTATCCTCCCCTTTGATAACCAACTCCAAACACATTCAGCCAAGGCAGGGCCATCAGTGCACAAAGGCCCGTGCTCTCTCTGCTGAATGCAGCACTTCACTCTTGGGGGGATTTCTATAGAAGGCAAAATCCACCAAACAAGCTATTACACTTAAATCAGACAATGCCCGAGGTGGCAGCGAGGAGACCAGCGTTAATGACTCAGCTAGCAGCGGGCTTCTCTATTTTGAAGCTCTACCCCAGCATGGGAGAGCAAACCCGCTGCCCTTCCCAGCCTCTGCCAGATCCCTCTCCTCCTGCTCCTGGACTAGAAAGGTGACCCTCTATGTCTGCTGATTCTCTGAATTCTGAGTGCCGATTCTCCCTAGGCCCCCTCTACTGATTCCTGATTCCCTCTGCTCAGGAATAAGAACAGAGCAATGAATTCCCTTCTCTCACCTTCCTTCTAAAGAAGTGGAAACCATGGTAACTGGAGCAAGTCACAGAGTCAGCTGGTGAGAGAGTCAGGACTAGAACCCTGGTCTCTCATCTTGTTCGAGTAATGCAAGAACTAATATTAACTAGTGATGTGCACAGAGGACACAGCATAGCTCTGGCACACAGACACACCCAGTGAATGGCAGCTGCTGCCGTTTGCTTCCTGGTAGCAGCATCACTTTCATGTAGTTCATTGTCCCATCCAGGAAGGGCCTATTATGAGACACGTAGTCTACCCACAGGTTGCCTGGAATAGGTCAGTGGACTCAACATGCTCTCTGCGTCATAATTTCTAGCAGGAGATTTCAACCAATAATGGCAGTAGTGAGTGAGAGGCCGCAGCAGAAGGTAAGTAAAGGGGTTTTCAGAAGCTAAGGGCAAAGCTAATTCAGACGTAGGGGCTCCGTGAAGAGAACTAAGATCTCAACTGAGACTGAGAGGTAAGTAAATGTTAACCAGGTAAGGAGCAAAAGGAACGTGGTTCAAGGCTGCTTCCATAGTTTTCTAGACAAAGAAAACAGTCATCTGCACAAAGGGGAATAAGGAATAAAAAGACAAGCAAGATGCCTCTAAGGGAAAGGCAAAAAGATGTCAGTGCGCTCAGACATGTGCATAAATGGGATAAAGATGGGCTGTCACCTGGAGGGAGGTCAGTGGTCAAGGGACAAAGGTGAGACAGGCACATACCATCTCAAGAGCAATGTAAGAAGCCACTTAAAGGAACCAGGCCTTTAAGCTGAGAAATAAGGGATGACCCATGGACATGCTGGAGGTCAGAGAACCTAGTATGAGAATGGGTAAGGCAGGGCCGGCCAAATAGCTCAGCAGAAGCTCCTGCAAGCAGGCCCAGGGACCAGGGTTCTAACCCCAGGCCTGCCTTGCAGGCCCTGCCCTGGGGGCATGCTGAGACAGCAATTAAGACTGGGCGTGGTGCAGCGTGCCTGTAATCCCAGCTCTTGGAAGGCTGTAAACAGGCAGATCACTAAGAGACCCATCTAGTAGTGAGACCCTGTAGACCCTTCCCTTAAAAGAGAGAGAGAGAGAGAGAGAGAAAGAGAGAGAGAGAGAGAGAGAGAGAGAGAGAGAGAGAGAGAGAGAGAGAGAATGGGTAGGCAGTGGCAGGAATGGATGGTAGCTCAGCACTCGTCCCACATTCCATTTCAACACATGATTCGGCTGTCGTCTCGAGTCGCCAAATAACTCCCTCCATTAGCAGAACTGATGGAGGGGGAAATGAGCTGAAGGAAGAAAGCTGAGGCCACCAGAGCAGAGGGACAGAACAAGGGCTATCCCCCAGCCACTCAGGTCATTACCTAAAATGCCGGAAGCACCACACAGTGAGATGAAGATCTTATCCACCAACCAGATATCGGACCTTGGGCAACTTCCATTTCTCCATCCATACAAGGACATTTACTAAGTAATTGGTAAACTGCATTGCAGTCCTTATATCCTATGTTTTCATTACTTGAAATATATAGCCTCTATTTTTTATATTCTAAGATGCCTTGTTTTGTACTTTACTATTTAAAAAAAAAAACACAACGAAATGGCTCTCATCTTAGAGCAAATGCAGCTCAGAATCAAGTCTGCCATGCAATGATCAAAGACACTTCTTCTTTTGGGTTCTTTCATTCAGTCCAAGAAAGGCTTCCTTGTGACAGCAGCCAGGAAAAGGAGAGTAGGAGCCGCACACTCCTGAGCTGCCACAGCCTCTTCCTGCTACCTGAATGTGGACCCTCCTCCTCAGAAAACCCTCCTTCCCAGGCCTCAGGCCTCACGCCTGCATGAAGGACATTCTGCATGGAGCCACACCCCTCTTGCATTGTCTGTAGCTCTGGCAGCTGCTATGGTAGAGGCCAAAGTCCCAAGGGATTTTCAGAAAGTGAACAAAACCAAAAACCAAAAAAATTCAGACTGGTATGCAAGTAGAAAAAATAAAATACAATAAAACAGTTCCAAACTGTTTTTGGCTGGAAAATGCTCTCCATCCAGGGCTGTAGGATGCAAGCAGCCTAGCATCCAGAGGCGCACAGCTGCATGGAACAATTCAAAAATTGTCTTGTTGGACTACAACGTGCCAATTTTTCAAATCTAGAGCCATTTTCACTATTACAGTGTGTGCAGCCTAAGCCCGGAGAATTTTCTTCCGGGAGGGAAAATTGATTCTGAGGTTACCATTAACCCCCATTATCTCAGCACGCCCCATTCCAAAACTATTCTTGGGAGCCAAGGGGCCTAGAAGAAGCTATAGAGGCCCACGGTGAGGCTGGTGCCCAATGTCCCAGGTGCTCAGAGCCAAAGCCCATTCATTAGCATCATGTCTTGGAAGGGTATGAAAGTAAGGAGGATGGAGAGGGAGAGAGAGCAGCAGTGCAGAAAGATTTGGGAATTCCTAAGCTTTGCATGCCTGCCTGCACACTATACTTCATTTGGGTGGACTGGGAACTGGCAAGAGCCAAACAGTAGAAACTAAGGCTCACACTTGCATGGACCCACCACTGCCCTGACATGCTCACCCATACATACTGCCTTCTCTAGCGGAACCCTAAACATGATGAAGGAGCATTCTCCAGCAGCTGGCATGGAAGCTGCCCGTGTCATCCCATTCTTATACCCAGCTGCACAAGGCCCAGATCTTCAGCATGCAGAAGGATAATACAGCTGGCTTTGTCTACCCCAGGTGTTCCATGTGGAAAACCTCCAGTTCCCCTAAGCACAGTTAAGAACTAGCAGCCTTTATCACAGGGTGTACTCTGACCTCTATCTTTCCAACCCACGTCAGTCAGTGGTGACAGAGAGACAGTGGTGTGGACAAAGAGGGCAAAGCAACCAAGGAGAGCTGCACATTAGCTGATCTCACAAGCATCATTTTTTTTTTTCTTTTTTTGCAGTCTGACAATAGGGTGGTAAACTCTTTGAATCCAGAAAGCCTCAGTCTGACTTCCAGCTTTGCCACTTGACCCTTGGACTTGTCACTTACTAGTAGTCTGTAAGCCTCCTCTCTTTTCTGAGACTATGGAAGCAAAAATAAACCCCAAAGATGTCACTGTTAACATTAAATTCAACAATATAGTAAAGTGACATATAGTACTCAATAAATGGCACACATGGGCATGCATGTGTGCTCTGATGACACTGGCCCTATGGCCAATATGTTCTACCCAGATGTGCCTTCATATACCGGGGGGCATTTAATGAAGGAATAAGTCTGGTATCTGTAGTATGTATTGAAGTTTATGTACACCCAGCAACTAGCACCCATATCTGTTGATCATGAAATGACACACCATACTTGCTCCTTGGTACAGGAGATTGCTTCAGAGTCTGGGTACCTCCACTGCAGGCCAGTTTTGAACTTTAAAATTCCTCTCCCCCTCCCTTCCCATCCCTGTACCTCCTCCAGCACCACCAGGGATAGCTCATAGTGTAAGGGCCAAGCGTCCCATCGCGGAAGAAGACTCCAAGAGTCAGGCTCTCATGCAACACGCAAAGGGTATTTTTATTTTCCAGGCATGCATGGGGCACACTGAACACGCAGGAACAGTGGGCCCCAATGAACACTTGGGCTAGGATTATAAAGGCAAAAACTGCAAAGCAAGCATAGTTACAGAAGCAGATGGCACTGGTTAGTTTAAATTGACCTTCACAATAATTGATTGGCGCAGGAATTGGGAAGAATTGTGAGAACTGTTTGTTTCAGTTGAGTGTTATCTTTAGGGCCTTTGCGGCTGGGAGGCAAGGGACTTTTTTATCTTAGGACAGCTGCAGGTGTAGTATCTCAAGGATATTTTGTTGACCTTCTAGGATGGAGCCTGTGTGACTCAGGCCTCACACTGAGTCTATGTGACTCGGACCTCACAATAGGGCTGTCCTCCTCTCCTTTCTAGAGTCTTCTGAAGGAAGGCCTCGCAGGTGCTGGAAGAACTGGAGGAGGGAAAGGGCTCAGCTGAGCAGAGGCATCCAAAGCACTGCTGTGACTGGGCACGACGACTTAGGCAAGGGGCCCTGGAGGAGCCTGACCCTCCCCAGCGGCCCTCCAGTGGTTGCCTTGAGAGCCTGCTCAGCTGTTCAGTACAATCCGCTGGTGAGAGGACAGGCACACCAGGGAGGCAGGACAAATGGGGGTCACGCAGCAGGAGCCCCAAAGAGGGCGCTCCTGGGGGCTGTGCGATGATGGCTCCAGTGCCTACAGACCCTGGGAAGTTGACCTGTCTTGGTCACTGGGTGACTGGTGCAGGAGGGGAGGGGCATGCCGAACTAAGTGCTGACGGGAAGTCCCTGTCAACACAATGTTCCGCCTGGCCGGGCCTTCATATATAAAGATATTTAATGAATTAGTTAATTAATGAGAGGAGTGTGATTGATAGATCATATGGCGCTCGCAGCAGGGTGAGTCTGACCCCGACAAGGCCGCCTCAACTGCAATCCGTCCCTCCCATTGGTCGGGAGAGTGCGGTCGCTCCAGCAATTTGCATGCATTTAATGTAGCTCTTTAATAGGATGTAATGTTAGCGAAAGCCAAAAGCGCAGCAGCTGTAACTTAAAAGACAGCCCCATTACTGCAAGCCTTATAATTAGGGTAAGAGGGAGACTCGGTCTGCCATATGTTAAACTCTTTTGAGGTTAATAGCTCTGTAAGATTTTTGCAATTTAAAAAAATTGCACTTGAAGGATGATGACAAGGCTCATCAATGAGGCGCCTAAGCACCCAAGGAAAGGGACAGGAGGATCCCGTGTCTCTAGAGGGCCCCTTGCCCTGGGCCAGGGCAAAGTGGCCCCTCTCCTGCCACACGCCGCCCTCTCCTGCTTCCTGCTCTGCACCAGCTCTTCCCACTCTAGCTCCACCAGCGCAGAGCTGCTCTCGCGCTGAAACCGCACCTCGCAACACCTGCAGCACGCGGCCAGTGGGAAGGGCGGCGCCAGGCACGCGGCGCGCACGCTGTGAGGGGCACCCGGGGTGCTTACCTTGCAAAGCCTGGCAACTCCAGAGCAGTTACAGGTCCCCGCAGCTTATCTGGAGCTGACAGCGCTGAGGGGCCAATCAGTGAACACACCGCAGGGGCTGCCTGGGGGCGTGGGGCTGGGGGTGTCAGTCACCTGAAATTTGCTTGGTAATTACCTGGTATGGGACCTTCAGGGTGTTTGTCCCCACTGTGACCAAGCCCACACGGCAAGGAGAACTCGAGTTCGCTGTGTCGCCAGGTTCTAGGCTGGGAACAGACGCCATCACGTGGCCCCTGGAGCGCTGCCCCTGCACTTTCATTCCCTGCAACAAGCACAAAAGGGCCTGGCTCGTATTCACCACCACCCGGAGGGGGCCGCACAGCCTTCCCCAGGTTTCGCTCGCCAGCGGCTGGGGCTAGGGTAGGAAAGAGGAAGGAGGATGGGCGGGGGGGGGGGGCATCGCTGTAGAAACAGGAGCCCTCCCAGGAGACAGGAATGGCCTTCCCTGCACATCCTTTCCCGCAGTCCGCACTTGCTCTCGGCAGGGAGCGAGCCGAGCTGCCTGCTCTACGCTCTACAGATTCTCTCCCCCAGGAGCTCAGCCTCCCGCACGTTCCCCACCCCTTGGCTTTCCTGCCAAGCGCGTAGGTGTCCGACCAAATTTCCGATGACAGACACTTCAGACAAAATAACAACAACAGGGGGAAAAAGAAATCTCTGACTTTTTTATAAAGGGGGCTCTTGTTAGAAGGAAATTACAGGAGCTATAAAATGACTGCTAATTGCACAATTATCTGATTATCTCTGGTACCAAAAATACGTAGAGCCTTTCCCCCTCCACACCACTTCAAGAATTCTCAGGGACACCTCTTAGTAAGAGACATCTATCTTGCCAAACCCGGAGGTACCAAGGAAGAGCAGGAAAGGAGATGTAAAGGGGAGGGTAGCCAGGAGAGAAGGGAGCAGATTGGGCAGAAAACAAGGACCCACAGAAGGAAGGAAGGGGGGGGGTTCTTTTGAACCAGTGCATGAGAGCTGAATGGGCTTCCAATCATTTCTGGGTCAGGCATGACCCATAGAGATCAGGCCACTTCTGTGTTCAGAGACTTCTGAGCTGGAAAGGCAGAAGGCAGAAGGGCTCTGGGTGAGTCCCTCCCTATCTTGCTGGGACTCAGATTGTGGCCAGTTTTTATGACCAAGAGAAAAAGCAAACCAAGAAACCCCTCTGCATTTGATATCTTGACTTAAAATGCCACTGACTGGTAGCTGCTAAAAGTAGCCCCAGCACTGTGGGGTGGCTCCGGCTGTAACCCTGCACATTGGGAGGCTGAGCCAGAAAGATCATGACCTCCAACCTAGCTCCAGGTGACTTAGTGGCTTAGCAAGACCCTGTATCAAAGTAGAGTAAAATAAAACGAAAGAGACTGGGGATGTAGCTCAGTGTGAAGGCCCTGGCTTCATCCTATTCTCCACCAAAAGTGGACTCAACTCCAACAGCTAACTCTTGTTAGTGCTCTATGAACTATAAAGCCTTCACACTGCTTCTTCTCATACTTTGCCTACTTATCCTGTTCTCTCACCATCCCCATATTTAAATGGGTTTAACTAAAACTTAGAAAATATAAAGAATTCCCAAGGCCTCAGAATATGTCATGGGAATACCTGAGGTTCAAAGCACTGCACCTCAGAGCCTTTCTTGGGGAGAGAAGTCAGGGCTTAAGGGATTTCTCTGTACAGGACAGAGGACATGGAAATAAGGTGCTGAAGCTGAGTTTCAATATTTTCTTTACACTCGTTATTTTTGTAGGTCAATGGCTCAGGCTTTCTTTCCGCTTGGATGTGGCCCAGGCATCTGGAGCTATTTTCCCACGGGAAGGCATTTCACTTGGTGCACCAGCCTGAAATGTCACTTTTGGGTCACCTATGACACCTCAACTCCCTGATGTCTTGAAGAGAAAGAGGTGCTGGCAGGCTACATGCAGAGGCCACACTACTTCCTGATTTCCCTGTCTTAGCTTCAGCAAGCAGTCAGGGTTCAGAGTGGGACCCCAACCTTGCCCTCCCTCTTCCTGGCCACCCCAGGGGCTCCACCTCCACTAAGCTTGGGTGCAGTGCTGGGTTTAGGACCACTGTAGGTTTCCAGAGACTTCTTTACAGTCCAAACCATTGCTCCACAATCACCATGTCCCCATCAGGTGCTCTCCTGTGGCGTGGTGATGGTTGCTTCAGAATTACCATCCACAGATCAATAGCCAGCCGCTTATTGGGCCTTGCACACAGCCAGCAGGGCTCACTCTGGAGGCATGCAGAGACACATGCAGGAGCACAGGTTGCCTTCATTACGGTATCTGGGCTCCAAGTGAGAGCAGCACAGGGCAGGAGACTCCCAGGACTCCTGATAGGCAGGCTCCATGGAGCCAGGCCTCTGGATAGAACCAGACCTCTGGACAGTGCCTGAGGAAGAGCCGGGTGAATTGCCTCAGAGTGTCTTCCGGAGGAAGGGAGGCTGATCCAGGCCTCCTGCCTCATCTAGGCAGTTCCCAGCATCCTTTCCCTTACAAGTTAATGAAAAGTAAACAAATTGGTGTTTCTCATCAACTGCCCCTTGATAGGAGCTCCCTTGGGCCAAAGAGGTCAATGCTCAGTCAAGCAGGATGTGTGAAACCAGAGCAGGCAAAGAGACACAGCTCCAGGCCCTGGGCTGCAGGGAAACTTCCCTGAGACTCCAGCCCTCCCTGAATTCATCAACACTGCCCTGTGGTACAAAGGCCAGAGACACGAAGACAAGTCAGACTTACCCTTCTAGGAGATCATAGTCTTCTGGGGGAAAACAGACACACGCCTTTTATACTTGGAGAATATTAGACATCCCCAACTCTAACATCCTCAAATTACAGATGGGAGGAAACTCAGGACCAGTGAGTGAAATGACTTGGTTAGGTCTGGAGCTCTGTGTGTGGACTCCTGCTCTAGTGCTGTTCCCACCATAACACAATTAGGTGGCAGGATTTACACAGGCACCAGCCCTCTGTCCCTAGCCATGGTGGAGTGGCTCAGCTCCCTGGCCTTTGCCTCCCCTGACCACTTTCCCCACCTCCTTCTTTCTGCAGGTTTTGATGCATGATCAGCAGCTACTCTGTCTTTCCAAAGTGCAGGTTCATCTGGCCGAGGGATTGATAATGTTCAAGTTATTGAAAGGGAAGTTTGCTTCTCAACACCATCTCTTTTCAGGGAAGCGAGTGTTGGCCAACAAGGACGTAGCAGAACTGGAGACAAGAGAAGAGGATGGTCAGATCAGAAAGAAGAATAATGGGGCAGCTGGTGTCCTCCCCCGGTTGGTGTGGGCAGGGCACTCCCAACATACCTTCTTTGAAGAATGAGATAGGTACCTCCCATGCTCTTTTAGTGTATTATATAAGCTCAAAGGCCTTTGTGCTAGCCCTTCACTTACTTCATGGTTTGTTTTATTTTTTTTTTTTTTTGGTCTTTTTTTTTTTTTTTACTATTTTCTTTCCATACTGGGAGTCGAACTCTAGATCGCTCGCTTGCTAGACTGAGCTACATTCCTGGTCCCATTGCATGTGTTTTGGATAAGGTGTCGCCAGCCTAGTCTTTGGAGGTGATGGAACTTTAAAAGGTGGGACCTATAGGAGGTCAGAAGGTCACTGTGGGCAGACTCTGCATGGAGTGTGAGGAAGAGGCTCTTCCCTGTTCTCTCCTTTGCTCTCTGCTCATGAAGTAAACAGCTCACTCCATCACACACTTTTACCGGGACATGCTGCCTCACCACAGGCCCAAACCTGTGGTGCCGATCGACTGTGGACTGAGATCTCCATAACTTGAGCTGAAATAAATCCCTATAAATTCATCACCTCAGACATTGTTATGGTGACAGCTGATCGCCATATCTCTCTACCAGGGTTCCCCAGAGACCAGCATGACAGGCCCTGTCAGGTTCTGTTCCAGTAGCACTATGTCCAAGAAGGTCCCTCCTGACATCCCTGCTAACGATGCCTTCTTCTGCCACTTGCCAGTTCATCCCTGCTGCTTCTGGTCCTCCACAGCACTGCCACTTGGCAGGCAGGCCTATAATGTAGTTATTCACTGTTTTTGGTGCTTTTCATCTCTGTCGCTGCTAAAAAGCCAGTGTTGAGAGCAAGGGTGTTTTGTATTTTGTTCATAGTACCCAGAACCCTGCTAAAGCACTAGTAGATGCCGAGTAAAGATGTAAATTAAAAACTGAATCCAGAATCTACAAATACAAGAACTGGGAGATACCATGAGATAAGGGGAAACTCAATTTATGCTCAAGAGATGGATGCCAGAGAGAGTGAGAGAGGGTTTCATGGAGAAAGAGATAAGCCAGATTTTCTCTTTTTTTCTCAACACTTTCACTTAAATATTTCTTTACTCATCCATCTATTCATACATTCAGAAAATATTTGTTAGCGATTTGTAGTCAACTCAATGTACAAAAATAATATCTACATTTTAAATTGTTAAAGTAACACTGGAAGGGTGGGCGAGGTAGCTCAATGGAATGAGCGCCTGCTTAGGCAAGCACAGGCACCAGGGTTTCATTTCCTGCACCACAGGCCGTGCCAGCTTCGCACCCCTGGGCACACTGAGCCAGCCACCAAGACTGGGCATGGTGGCGAGCACCTATAATCTCAGCCCTGGGGAGGCTGAAAACAGGAGGATCACTATGAGTCTGAGCTGCATAACGAGACCCTGTACCAAATACATAAACAGAAATAAATAAAAGAACCCTTCCTTGATACTTTATTTAATATATTATTCACCTGTTTGTTCTAGCCATCTTGCTAAACACATCTGTTACCTTATTTGAACAACTAAGAACAGCACTTCCATTATCCGCACTCTACAGATGATAAAGCCAAGGCCCAGGGTAAGCGAGCTGTCCTGGGAGCACAGTGGAAAATGGAGGAGGCAAGATCTAGGCTAAGGTCTGCACGACTGCAAACCCTTGTCTTGCACCCTTGTCTCCTTCCCCCACATCACCCCCAGTCCCACCCCCACCCCTGTTCTTCTTTTCCATTTCTGTCTCTGGGACCAAAGTAAATGGCCCCACCAAGGAGTCAGGAGAGTCAGCCAAGGTCACCCAGAGCCAGAGCCCTTTGGAGCTGCATAATCCTCCTGCCCCCCTCCAAGCTACCTCTTCTTAGCCCATCTGCTCACCTACTCCTAGCTGCACACCCCGAGCCCCACATACAGATGCTGATGTGATTCTCAGCACCAGGATTGGTCCTGGGAAAGAGGGCTCATAAAACCTTACGGTGGTTTTATAACGTAGTCTTAGCTTTTACAGGCGTCCTGGGCAGAGGAGGCCCACAAGCAACAAAGTGCCTTGGGCAGATGGGCGGCCGGGTGGACCTAGAATTGGTGGGAACAGCTGCAGGGGAGACAGCACCATCCTTAGCTGCCCGCACAGGGAAGGGCAAGAGGAAGGAGCAAGTCTCTGGTTCCTGCCAGTTCAAAAAGCCCCTCCTTACTGGCTGCCCACCATGTGAGTTAGGGCCACACAGGCGGAACTTAGCACAGGGAGATTTCCAAGACTAGTAAGGGTAAACCATTTAGACCTTTTAATGATACAAACAGTCTGCTGCAGCGTGCATGACCTGGGCTCACCACACTGTGACCATAGGGTCTATCTGGGACTCGGGGCACAAGCTTGTGCTCCTGCATTCAGGTCTGGAGCTCTGCTCCTGGGATTGGCTGGCGTGGCACTTACTCTTAGTGGCTTCAGCTACATCTACCACAGGCAAAGTCCTCCTCAGTAAGATGCAGTGTCACTTGACGGCACGACTGTCACCCCTCCTAGAGCCTCACTTCAGGCTCATCTATCACCAGCGCATCATAGAGAAGCCTAGGGACCTCCAGCCTATGTCCATGTGCTGGAATCCTAGCTCAGCTTCTTCCCCTCCCACAGCCCTTGGTGCTGTACTCCGATGCTGCCGCCTCTGCCATTTCCAGGGCATACACCACATCAGCACCAGTAAATGGGCCCAGAGTTCACTGCTCTCCTCACAACCTTACCTTCTTTATTTGAATCACTTTCAAATTACTAATCTCATGCAAACAAAGTGGAAACTTATCCCCCCTATTTTAAGATGAAGAAACAAGCTCAGAGCAATTGAGCAATTTTGCATACACTGCACAGGAGTGACTCAGAGAAGTCAGATCTGAGCCAGGAGTCCTGACTCAACTCCGGGCCTCCTTTCTCTCCCTTAGGTAAATTTCAGAGAGTCCTCAGCTGCTCTCAGCTCTTCACTTTGGCAGTGTTTCAATGAGTATCCTGCATTCATTCTACTTGGAAGCCAACCTGATTTCCTTAGCTACTTTGGCCCAAAGTGCTCAGAGTTTGTGGGTTGGGATTATGCGGCTGGGGGTGCTCCTGAGGCACCCGATCTTCCCCGCACTCCAACACCATCCCCCAGCCAGCACAC
Source organism: Ctenomys sociabilis (assembly GCA_004027165.1). NCBI lineage: Eukaryota > Metazoa > Chordata > Mammalia > Rodentia > Ctenomyidae > Ctenomys > Ctenomys sociabilis. Next base: position 13,352 of record PVKA01004945.1, on the reverse strand, counting down.
ATCTTAGATCTCACTGGGCCAGACCAGACCCCAGTTAATTTCCTTAGGCTGGGGGCCTTCCATCTCTGCATCACTAGTTAAGTTGGGGAATCAGTTTGTCCAGGACCTCACCCACTGAACTAACATGCTTCTAGGAGTGCATGCAGCATGCTGTTTCCCTGCATGCTCCCCATGAGACTTTGTATGGTAGCCTGGTCCTGTGCTGATCTAGTCTCTCCAACCCCTGGAACCTCATCTCCCACTGTGCTTTGTCTCCTGCCTCAAGCCTGCCTCTGGCACTGCCTGCATCCTCCCTAAGGCCCCCTGCATCTTACCCACCATGCACAATGCTCCTGCATACCTGGGCTCCTCCCTACTTGGATGGCCTCTCCAGGCCTGCTGGTCTACCAGATTCCTATATCTCTGTTGAAGTGCCACTCACCTAAGGGGAGGGCACAACTCAGTTCTCCTTGCCTCTCTCTGCAAAGCTTTCCTAAAATGCACCCATCTTTCCTAGCACAGAAGCCTGGGACCCCTGCCCTACACAGGGATCTCCAGCCCTGGCTGCAGAACCTGGTCTGAGAGCATTTTGAGAGCAGACACTGTTGTCGCTCTTGTTACAGAGCCTCATTCACTGTACACATTCCACATGCACTCACTGAATCCATGAACATGGTAACAGGAGAGGCTGGCTGTGTGCAAGTAGAACAGAAAAGAAACTGCACCAACATCAAGCTTAAAGTTTTGCCCAGGTCCACTCTGGGAGGCTGAGGCAAGATTATAAATTTGAGCATAGCCCAGGCAACTCAGTAATGTAACAAGAGCTTGTCTTAAAATGAAACACTGGCCCTGCCTGGGCTCAATCCCTAGTACAAAAAGAAAGAGAAGGGAAGAGAAGGAAAGGGAAAGAAAAAGGAAAAGAAAGGAAGAAAATTCTAACGGACTCCAGTATCGGTTGTCCTATAGCAAGAGGTCATCATGCTATGCGAAATATGCTAAAGAGCAAAGGATATGTATCAGATGATTCCATGTGTGTATGGTATCAAAAGTAATGGAACTTAAGGGACAGTAAGTAGAAAGGTGGCTGCCAGGGAGCAGAGCATGGGGAATGGAGATTTGGTGTCTCTCAGCTGCAGCTTCACTTTGGGCAGATGAAAAGCGTTCTGGAGATGGGATTGCTGATGTGCTGCGGATTGTGTCACAATAAAAATACTGAAAACTATTCTGCCTTGTACACTTGGGTCTTAAAGCAGTGCAGCTGCTCTTGGAACCACAAGATGATCTTTGGGCTTACTTGGTTTGTGGAGGGAGGCAGGAGGAGGCAAGCAGAGGGAAGGCCGGGGGCACAAAGTGGAACAGCACTGGACCCAGAGCTCAGGTGCCCTTTCCCAGAAGCTTTCACTGCAGTAAGTTGGTTAAACTTCCACAGAGCATGGTGCTAGGGACTTGGTCATCACAGGACTACTCAGGCAATGTGGCCCAGCCTGCCACTTCCTCCTTTTCCTCTGCACAGTGGACAGAGAAGGAAATGACTAATGTTTATGCTTGTAATGTTCACTAATTCCCCCATGGCAACTCTGAGAAGAATTCTGACTTTAGATCTAAAGCAGCTGAGGCTCAGAAAGTTCCATTCAGTTTTCCAAAGTCATACAGAGCCATTTATTCACAGCAGTCAGAGGCTCTTGGGCAGCAGGGACTTGAGCAGGTAGGACAGAGTCCTGGTTGATGCAAACGTAGATGCCAGAGAGGGTACTGTGATTCTGCAAACTGACTGACGTGTGCCTGGGCTGCACCAGGGCAGAGAGGAAGGTTTGGCACTTAGTCTGGGACATTGCAGGAAGGTCCTTGAGAGAAGAAACAGCTCCATGTGTGTGTGTGTGTGTGTGTGTGTGTGTGTGTGTGTGTGTGTGTGTGTGTTGTCCTTAGTGTTTCCTAAAGCTCTCAGGAGGGCAGCAGTGTGCACCTACCCATGGCTACAGAACATGAAGTCTCAAATCCCTCTACCCTCCCCTTCCGCTTCTGCAGCACAGGCAGTGAAAAGTCATATCTGACCCCCAACTCGCAGAACAGTGTTTGAAAGACACAAATGCACACATTTTATTCCTTAACTTGCACAAAAATACAGCTGTTTGTCAGTCTGCAGGCTTTGCATTTCTAGGGTGCCTTGGGGCATACACCACACATACTCTTTGGCCCCCAAAGGATATGGGGAAACAAATGACAGCAGCTTCCTCGCTCTGAACGTTGGCCTCATACTGAACCACCTGGCTTTCCTCTCCTGCAACCCTGCAGTGGATGGCCAAAGTGTTAGTGGGAAACAGGTGAGCTGCAGTGTGGAAGTGCCAGGGAGAGGGGTCATGTGACATCAGTCTCTTCACCAGTGTGAGCTAGGAAGAGGCAGTACAGTAGGGAGGGACCCACAAACACAGGCTGATCGAATGAGTGTGCCACATGTGCAGCTTCTGCCAGGAAAAGTCTGACTATAAAAATCAAAGTGGGGGCAACTAACTAGAACACAGAACAAAACAAAATGTAAAAAGATGCCTCCCCAATTCTCCTACAGTCCCAGGGCAGAGCAAGGTGCTCAACCCTGGCCCCATCTTCAGCCAACTGGGCTGTACATGCTGAGCTTCTGGAAGAGTCGGGAGCAGATTGAATTGATGACAGAAGCCATTATTCTTCTAAGATAGACGATGCTGTGGCCATGGACTGACTAGTCTTTCCCAGACAGCAGCTGAGGCTATCCCAAGCCTTGGAACAGGAATGGAGGAAGAAGTTGATATTGAAGCCAGTCTGGAAAACATGAAACAGTCAGGCTTCAGGGTGAGAGAGGCCTGGGTCCCATCTGGACTCTTCTACCTCATAGCTCTGTGACGCTGGGAATGCATTCAGCCTGCCTGAGTCTGGCGGTCCCTACCTGTAATGTGAGAATGACAATCCTTCGGTCACAGAGTTGTTATAAAGATGAAGGAAAGAGGCACATAGAGGTAAAGTTCCTGCTGTCGACCTGGTCTATAGTAGGCACCCTGTCAGTGACAGATGGCATCAACAGTATTAATATCATGAGTGTTACTATCTTTAATTGAGACTTATTTGGGTGTTCCTTTTGAACCTCTGATTGATTTGTTCAGTATCAGATAGGCCACATGGTCTCCTAATACTCCTGAGAGGTTTAATTTCTAAGTATGGAATTTTGCTCTATGAAAAGGCCCGGGGTTCAATTCTCAGTAATTTTTTTAAAAAGCAATACTATTAAAAATAAAAATGAAGTTAAATATGAAAAGTCCTGAAGCCAACATAGTATCTCAAAGGTGAAATCCGTAAGCTTCTATACCTATCTCAGTGCTCCCTACCTGAGGGAAAGGAAGAGGAGCTATTGTGTTTGCCCTGAACATCTCTGTTGCTCTTCCTGGTACACCTCCCCCAGACAACCAGAAGAACCAGACAGTCTCCTGAGAAGTGGCACTCAGGGATCCCAAGACCAAGGCTCTTGAGGAGCCATTTACCAGCAGGCTGGCTGCAACACTACCTCCTCAGTAAGCCTGCCCAGCATCTCCCCACAGGAGAAAGGAGGAACCCAAACCAGAAGGTCACTTGGGCCCCACATCTGCCCCTTTACCCCTCCATCTGCCCAGTCCCTGCCCCTCTTTCCCTCCTCCCCAGAAGCTGGCTGTACTGGCTCTCCAAAGGCGGCTGTGCACCCCTTGGGCAGTGGCTGCTTGGTATTCATACCATGTCATCCTTGCCCGCTCCATTTGCAAAAGTCTCTTTTTGACCTCCCTGTGTATCTCTCAGTTGCCTGCGGGTGGGGGAGGGGGAGGGAGAGAGACGTCTCAGCATTTACCTAATTAGTAGTAATTAGAAGGCAGGGCCTGGGTGCTCTCCTCACAGCTGCTCAGAAGGACAGAGTCAGTTGGAAAGGAGCTGCTAAATGGGCTTTGGCCACACTGAGAGCAAGGCAGTCACACTCCTGCCCCGGCTCTGGCTTCACACACACACCCCCTACCCTCCCACCCCCCACCCCCACCCCGCAGCAGACATGCTGCTGCTCCTCCTTCCTCCTACAGCCCCTCTCTCCAGGTGTCACCTCTGGAGTTTGCCTTTGATCCACAGGCTCCAGAGCAACAGCCTTAGGTGAAGCCAACCAGGCCACACTCTGGCCCTTTGCCCCACTACCACTCACTGTAGAGGCCTGGTTCCCACAGCAACCCAAACCACAGCCTACAGGAGAATATGGCGCTCAAGAATGAGGGCTTGCTGCCTTCACAGAGCCCCAGACTTGGCCCCTAGTCACCCCTGAGCTACTGTGGCCTGGTGCAGAGATCTCCACAAAATGGAGCAGCTGAGCCTCACCGGCTTCTCCTCTTGTTGGGTCACCATTCCTTTTCTGCTCCCTTGAGTCCAGACAGTAGGTCTGGAACAGCAGTAGCGCCTCCATGATAGCGTCGCCAGTGGTTAGCACAGCTCTCCCTCCTTAGCCTCCTAATCTTGTCGGAGGAGTGGAATTGGGAGGCCATTTTTACTGGAGCTTGGCCTGCCCTGACCTTAACATTAGGCACCAGCTGCTTGATACTGTTCATCCTGTTGATGCTTATTAATGATTTCGATTAACCTCTATGGAGATCCATTATCTCTAAGCCAGCGAATATACTATTAATTCCCATCTGTGTCGGATTACTTACAGTTAGTGGTTGGTACTTTTCCACGGTCTCACAACACATCTTAATCAGATGGTGAGTGGATTTAATTAGCCGAAGTATAGGTTTTATTTTTTTTATTCATATAACTACTTAATCTAATGGAAGCCTATTATCTATGACTTTTTCCCCATGCATAATTATTGCTGTTTTTAATTGATGGTGCATCAGGGGTTGCGGCTACAATATGGCAGCTGGAACACGAAGTCGCCTTTCCCCAGAATGAAGGTTGAGAAAATGAGTTGTCAGTGAGGCATCAGATTTCTTGTTTTCATTGAGAAGCAAGCTCCCATGTGGGAGCTGCTGGCTCTTGCTGAAAGAAAGAAAATGTGGTTCTCAGCTGGGCGACCCCTGGGCTTCACTGCTGCAAAATGCCCTTCAGGAGCCCTGCGGCTGGAGCCAAATCCAGAACAGCTGGGGAAGACAGCTATTTGTCAATCCAACCAGATCATAAGCAACCCCAGGGCAGGGACCTGGTCCTTTTCTTGTTCTGCCTTCTCCATCCCATAGACCCTGCCTGGAACAGACTTACACTCCCTGTGCATCCTTCCCATGCACACTGGGGATTGAACTTGGAGATGAGGCAGGTGCTGTGGCAACCCTGACTCCTGCAGAGCAAGTCATTTGTTTTGAGCATGAAAATGAATCTAAGGCTCTCCTGCAGAGAGAGGGATCCATTTCCACATTTAGACAGGGGCTTTCATCCAAGTCACAGAAGATCCATTTGGAAACAAGATCTTGATCTTCATTGAGACAAACTACCAAAACTGTAGTAACCATTTCAGATGAAAATGAATAAGGATTTTTTAACAAAAACATCTTTACCTGGATTTATAGGAGAGATAAGCAGAAGTGTAGAATGATATGAAGTGTGGTCCACAAATATAGTGAATGTTTAAAGCTTTAGATTATTACAGTAAAAAACACACGGCCATTAAGCCCCCCCCCATCCTCCTTCTGTCTTCACATGTACTTGTGCCATGGTGCTTGGTACTTTCTGATGCAGTCCTAGAAGCCCTGGATCATATCTTTAGTTACGTAGCCATGGCAGCCTCCATGTTCTGAATCAATTTAAAATATTTACCCTTCATGGTCATTCTGAGTTTAAGAAAGAGCCAGACCTCCCCTAGCTTCCAGGGAATAAGAACATGCTTTAATATTTGGCTAGCTTGCTTTCCAGTTGGTTGGCACTCAGTAGCAACACTCACTGAATATTTGATCAGACCTCATACAGACATTCGCAATGGGAGATCTCCAGAACTGTTGTGGGAAATGGCAAGGCTGATGAGAGAAGTGTGTTCAAAGCAGGATTTAGGGGAGAGTTGATGACAGCGTGACTTTTTTTGTGTCTTTAAAATTTAAATATTCATCTTATGTTTTGGTCACTCGTTGTGTCTGGTCAAAAGCATCAACCATCCATTTTCTAAGAACTTTAGAATATTTATAGATGAGCTCCTACTGTGGGTTGTGAGCAAGGCCCTTAGTTGGTCTAGAATGGGAGGATCCCAGGGCTCTAGGCTGATTTTCAGAGTACCTGAGGCCAAGCTGGACAGGGAGTCCCGTTCATCCACAGAGGAGCTGAATGAGTCCCAGGATGAATTGCTCCTCCTGCTCTCTCTCAGTGCCCCCTTCTTGCCTCCAGCTCTCTGCCAACTCTTAGCATCAGTCATAAGAAATCTGCATAGCTTGGTTAGAAGACTGATTTCTCCTCCTGCTTGTCCCTTACTGTTAAATAATGCCTCAGAGAAAGGAGGCCAAGAAAGAAAAGGTGTGGAGGCTTTCTAGTTGAATACCCTTTTCCAGGACAGCCAGAGTTCCTGGGACAGGAGGCAGGTACTTTCTATCCTAGCTACAGCCACGGTGAGCTATTGTTATCAGTGACACTAGGTTTATCCCTTCCTTCTCATTTTGCAAAAATATTTGTACAGAGACTTCTGTGCCTGACCCACAGTCAGCAGGAGACAGGAGCCACGGACTCCTCTTGCAGCGTTTTACAGGGTGACGGATCAGATAAAGTACACTTAGCGAGTGCACAAATAATGTGAATCAGGGTTGGCACAGTGCAGTGAGGTGTAAAAAAAGCAATTTGAATTGTTCTAGGGAAACGCCAGAGCCGCTCTGACATGCTTGCTCGCCAGCACGCTGCCCTGTGCCCCTCCAGAGGGCTCAGCCCTGGCCGGAAAGGCAATGAGACTGCCCAGGGCTGCTGGCCTGGAGGAGAGCCCCTCCAGGGGTAGAAAGAAGCCCCAGGGAGGATGCCTGTGGCTGGGAGACACAAAGCTCTAAATCATACCAGAGGGGCTACTGCACCCACTGATCTGCTGAGATTGCCATGTACAGGAGTGAGAGAAAGCATGAGAAAATCTAAACCCTCTATCTGTGGAAATGGTCACACATGGGTGGGCAAGTTGACACTGTTCATAAATCTGCTTGGGAAGATCTCGCTGGTCTCCCTGGACTTCCAGAAGTCATGCAGTCCATCCTCCTACCTCCACGCAGAGCTGTGCCTCCTCTCCCACACAACAAATGGATTTCAGATTTGTTTCAGGCTCTCCAAGGGAAGGCGACTTTGCATCCTCTCTTAGTCACCTGTTCTAGGATCTCACAACGCCCACCCTCCGGAAGTTCTCACAGCCAGACTAAATCCAGTCCTTCTAGCAGCCTTCAGCTTTTGTGTCGTCTCAAGGGTTTGGCCACGGCTGGCAACCTGATGCACGTGTGCTTGCAAAGTGCGCCTATGCGCAGGCTTGGATGTTGTGCCTTGTCCTGGGGCTCGGGGCCGGACATAGTTATAGGAGAAGGTGACCAGTTTATCTTCCAGGTCGGCCCTCCTCACAGTGTTCTTTCTAATCTGGAGGAACGGGAAACTTGCCTATTCCAGCTTGTGCTCCCTGAGGACATTCCTCAGGGGCAGAGGCTGACCTCCACCTCGTGCTGGCTCCATCAGCCTCCTCCCTCATCGCCCCTCCTCCCACCTCGCAGCTTCCGTGAGGTTTTCTGTCCAGCACAGGAGACAGGCTATTTATCACTGTGACACCTGCAGGGCAGCCCACCTTGCAAAGCCCCGGAGTCTGTGCAACCCTCGCAGCCCTGGCTTTCCCCAGCCCTCACCACTGTCTCCCTTTCTGGGGAACCCAGGCTGTGCACCATGGTTTGGGCTGATATTTCAATAAACACACGCAGATACTGCCAACCACCTCTATTAAGTTCCTTTGGCAAGTCAAGCTCCAGGCCTGAAACTCAGCATCTGTGTGTTTTAGGAGACCCGGTCATAGGGAAAGTGGTGGGAAATCTCTTGATTGTTTCAAATGAAAGCCGATTACAGGGAGTGAGGGAGTTTTCTGGTGGCTCGGGAAGCTGAGAGGTTCCGGATAATGGATGGCCAGCCTGCCGCCTGCCTACCTGCATTACTGACCTCAGAGTGGCCAGGCAGAAAGCCCAGTGCAGATTAAGAGCACAAACAAAAGGGAAGACAGGACAGGCCTGGGGACAGACAGCCTGCTGAGGGACCGGCTGAGGCCTCCAGATTTTTTTCCCAGGAAATCTGGGGATACATTTCCATGTTGTCTTTGCATAAATTTGTGTGCTGATTTGCATACATTTGCATTTTGCCTTCAAAAACACCCAAACTCCCAGAATATAAAATAAAATGCAATTAATTAATTAATTGGTACCATGGATGACAAATGTAACCACACTAAAAATACAGAATCAGTGGGAGGCCCTGATCAAGGGACCGATTTTCTAAGTTGCCCCCTAAGCCACCATGGGTCTGGAGACATGGTATGGGCTGTTCTGAGGGTGTCTGTCTCCCCCACTGGACAGTAGGCCCTTGAGAGCAGAGCAGACAGAACTCTTTGATCTTCTTGTCCCTAGGCTCCAGCATGGAGCTTGTCATGCATGAGGCTGTTACTGAGTATTTGGAAAGTACCAGTAACTACATAAGTAAATGACTCTGGTTCACTTATGGCCCAAAGGCAGGTCAGAAAAAGCTAGAAACAACACTAAACTTCCCTGTGACCTGAAAGACAAGGCTCAGAGTACTGGACAAAGAAGTAGGGAGAAGACCTCATCGACCTGCTGACCAGGACCATGGTTCTGCCCAAACCCCAATGGGGAAGAGGTCTGAGACTCAGTCTAAAAGTCATCTAGATAGATTGTGGAGCAGTTTCAGGCCATGAGGAGGCCAAGCTGAGGGTCTGGACTGAGATACTGGCCACTTCATGGCACAAGAGAAAAGAACAGAGGCTCTCAGATCTGCCTTCTAACTGCTCAAACCCTGGAGCTTTGCAGTCTTCTTAGCCTGGAATGGGCCCAAAGACAATGGCCTGGCCTCTCCTCCTTCAGTGCCCAGCAAATACTTATTAAAGTACTTCATGCATAATACTCAACAAATTGATCATAGTGGTGCATACCTATAATCCCGGCACTCTGGGAAGTTGAGGCAGGAGCATCCCAAGTTTGAACTTAGCCTAGAAAACTTAGCAAGATCCTCAAAATAAAATAAATAAGTGAATAAAAAGGACTGAATAGGTAGTGCAGTGCAAAGGCACTGGATTTAATCTACAGTACCACAAAATAGTTACTGTAATAGTAATACTTAAAAAAAAAAAAAACATGTTTTGGTTGATGCACTCTCTAATTACCTTCCAAAAGTCCTGTCCTCAGCCCCAACTCCTCACTTACTGACACAACCTCTCCTCCACTGAGAGACAGAGTGTTTTCAGAACCCCAAGAAAGCCACCATGGATACTGATGTCTACTCCATATAACTGCTAGGACAAGCCCTGCTGCTAACTGCTTGACTCCGGAAGTTCTGCCTGATGCCTGACCTAATCTCGCACATCGCACTGCATCTGCACTTGCTTAGCGCAAACCTGGGAAGCATCAAAAATCATTTCTTTTCACCCTGCCCGTGTGTCCCATATGTTGATCCTATAACTAAGGGTTGGAGAGCGGCCTTTGGAGCAGGTTGCCCATCAGAATCCTATCTCCATCCTTCCTATCTGTGATCCCTTGGACACATTATTTATTTATTTTTTTTGCCATCACAAATAGGACTTTATTTATCACTACTAAAAATCTGGATCTTAAACAGACTCTTGGACTGGTGGTTCATATCCATCAGCTCCTTCAACGTTAGCTCGTTGCATCCCCAAGGCCTTTCTGGAGCCACAACCTTCACTATGAAGCTCCGTGAGTTTTCCCAATTCAAACTTGGGCTTCTTCAGCATTTTTACTCTTCTGATGAAAACATCACGAAGAGGGCAGATAGATTGGCAAGCCTTTTCTTTGTCTTTCCCAATTCTATCTGGAATCAGTTTATTGACCACTTCCTTCAAGTCATTTGTCTGCACCTCTCAGGGCATGATTTCCAGCATCTTCTTCCGGATCTGGTGGACCTGTTGGTGCTGAGCATAAGAGGTCTTCTGTATCTGATTGTGGCACTTTTTCGTAAAGCCAACACGTAACAAATGAAGCAAATAACCATCGGTAGTCTTGACATCAACATGAGCTTCGATCTTGGTCTGCCATTTTTTGACCATGGAACACATTTTGTCATGAGTGAGGTCCATGCCATGGAAGTTAGTCAGGCAGTTTCTGCCCTGAACATCTTCAGTAATGAGCTTGAATTTTCTAAAGGCAACTTCATTAATCTGCAGAGCAGCTTGGCTCACTTCAAACACATAACCTCTGAGGCCTTCAGATGCAATTTTGATTCCTTGAACTCTGGTGACGAGAGCCTTCCCAGTATTTCTTATGTTAAACATAGCTGGCACCTTCAAGTCATACCAGTCTTTTTCAGAAAATGGACCAACCACTCTCTTCTTGGCTCCCTTTTTGCTTTCTTTCATTAGAAGCTTGTTCTTATCTACTGCTATGGTGCTGCTCAGAGAGCCAAAAAGGCTGCACATGCTGTTTAACTTCTTCTCATCTGTAAAATGAGAATGGTAGTGTTATACAGGCCAGAGGTTTGTCCAGAGATTTACATGAGATCATATCCATAGGTGCTTATAACAATGCATGCACATAGTAAACACTACTTGACTATTAGCTAGTATATTTCTTACCATACACCCTTATGGTAAAAGATTGCCTTCTCCTCCTTGCCTTCTCTTAGAAGAAAAAAATGGATAACTAAAAATGAATAGTTGGGCTTGGTAGTACATACCTACATTCCCAGCACTCCAGAGACTGAGGCAGGAGGATCACCAAGAGTTCAAGGTTGCCTTGAGCTACATACTAATAGTGAGTTCTGAACTACATACTGAGACCCTGTCTCAAATAAATAAATAAGAAAATGATGAAGAGATAAAAGGAGAGTCTCACAGAAGTCACAACTAAAAATTCAGAGTAGAAAAATTAAGTTTTCCTTTCCTGTATAACTCCTGAAATATGAACTCTAAAGCTAGAGCTTAGGGAGCAGCAGGATACTGTTTGGATCAGGAAATAAGAAGTCCCCAGCAGCTGACCCTGGTGTCCTGGGCAGGCTGGCCCAAGTCACCATATTAGGATGCCAGTGCAGTGGAACCCAGGCTTTGGAATCAGGCATTTGGAAGGCATGACAGAGACTGGGCACACTTAGCCTCAGACACTGGAGAAGAGGGATGAAAAGCAGCAAGGACCATCCCCCTCAGCTCTCCCTGGCTCTGAGTGCAGCTTGACAAATGACTGTGAAGGAAAAGAATGAGCCTGTGACTGGCTTCCCCATCAGTGCCACAGAGACCATCCACTAGGAATTCCAGAGCCACGGGTTTTCCTGAACCAATGAGAAAGGCACTGAGAAGGGGTGGAGATCAGGGCTGGAGTGTCTTCTTGCTCTCAGGCAGTGAGGCCTAGGTAACATTCTCCTTTTACAGATGAGAAGTTAAAATCAGCATGTCCAGCCTTTTTGGCTCTCTGAGCAGCACCATAGCAATAGATAAGAACAAGCTCCTAATGAAAGGAAGCAAAAAGAAAGCTGATTTTAATTTATTAAATAAATTTTTTGAATAAATTCTGTGGCATAATTATTATTGTTCCTATTTTACTGATGTGTTATGAGGGAAAAGGGTTTGCCAAATCTCAAAAGCCAGATAAGAGATGAAGAGTAGGAACACACAGCTGTGTCCCAGCTACTCCAGAGGCTGAGGCCAAAGAATCACTCCTTCGGGTTTACCTTGGGCTACTTAGCAAGACCATCTCTTCAAATCAGATTTTTAAAGTGATTGGGTGAGTTCAATGATAGATTATTTGCCTAGCATGTGTGAGGCTCCTGGTTCAGTCTCCAGTACATCAAAAAATAATGATGATGATGATTGATGATGATGATGATAATCGAAAAAGAAAGAAAGAGAGAGAAGACAGCCACTAGAGGAGGCCAGACAAGAGGGCAGATCCACCCAGGATGAAGGCTCGGGTTTCTTCTATTCCTTTGGAAGACAAAGAATACCTATAGGGAGCAAGACACAGTGGGTAAGGGAAGGTTAAAGGGAGATATTGAGAAAAGGTGGAGACAAGGTGCTTAGTGGGGGTTGGACAGAAACAGAAATTGGGAAATTGTGTGTGTGCATCTGACATTAAGTGAATGGTATGCAAATGAGATGCAAACATCACATGCAAATGAGTAAGGGGTTTTTTTGGTTTTTTTTGGTCTTTTGAGACATAGTGAGACAGTCTCACTATGCAGTTCAGGCTGGCCTTAAGCTCACTTTGTAGCTCAGGCTGGTCTCGAACTCACAACAATCCTCCTGCCTCAGCCTCCCGAGTGCTGGGATTACAGGCCTGCGCCACCACGCCCGGCTTGTTTTTTTTTTTTTTTTGAGCCAACCACTCAGCTCCACTTGGCACAATTGCAGCACAAGGCACACCTACGTGGAGCTAGCAGTCCCCACACTTCCAGGGGGAGTTGTCTGGGCTAAAGACGTCCGTCTCTTTGGGGCCTCCTACCTCTATCCTGCTGCTCTGGGCTTTTGCCCACTCCTGCCCTCATCCTGAGAATAAAGCTGGTCACTCCACAGAGGGCAGCTGACCTTGTAGGCCTCCTGATGAGGTGACCCTCACCCCTCGCCCTATCTCCACTGCTGTTTACCTACACTGAGAAGCTACCTAGCCACTCAGGATCAACAGTTGCCATTTCCCTGACCCACCTTGTCTGATGCTTTTCCCAGACAGTGCTTCCCTTATCAAACAGCAGTAGGAATGAAACCCATCCTTTTAAGGAGCTGCCCAGACCCCACCACACTCAACAGCTTTTTAAGTTACTCCTGACAGCTGTTTCCTAGCTGTGGCTCTGTGGGGTTTTGGATATAGAATGAATCTTCCAAGGTGATCATATGACACCTATGCTATGTAGCCAGTGACTGGAAGTCTTTCTATTTCTTTCTCATTCTAGTAAAGAGTGGGGCTGGCCCCAACTATCATTCCAACTTCAGTCCCGTCTTTCCTATCTCAAACTTCCTACCCATGTCCCTTCTAAGTCTTCTCTACTGAGATACCAGATGCCAGTCCAGGCTCTACTCTTTTCTCCTCAGCAGAAATGGAGAATCCACTGGGGGTGGTGGTGCATGCCTGTAACCCCAGCACTCATGAGGTAGGAAGATTGCTACAATTTGGGCTACAAAATGAGCTCAAGGCCCGCCTGAATGGAACTACATAGCAAAATCCTGTTTCAAAAAGACAAAAAGAAAAGAGGAG